>JWJB01000160.1:0-24206 GCA_000812895.1 Rutstroemia sydowiana | reverse complement strand
GCCCAAAGGATCTCACTTCCAAAGAAGTAATTCTCAATCCAGATTGAGATATTCTTCCCACCAGCCCAATCCTTTTGACACTCCTTCCACATCCCTGTGATGTGATGTAAAACTCCTTATAAACGCCGCCCAATGCTATGCGTGAATAAAAAAAATGAACATAAGAAAATGGTTATCGAACTTCGTCATGGATTGAATACAAATGAAATTCGTCAAGTCAAGTGCCCCCTCCCTTCCTAAATCTTCCGGCCTAAAAATAGACAAAGTAAAATCATGAAACGTAATTTCGTTGACCACCGAGTAAACGAGTGAATATGTTGCCCTTGCTCTTTGACTTCTTTGACGCACGACGTTGTTCCTCCACTAGTGCCATGTTATCAATCTCATAGGGTAGCATAGGGCGGGTGCCCTTCCCATCAGCGGTGGGGATGTAGACGGTGACCACATCGCGGACGATGCCTGAGGGGGAGTATGTTTCGCATTGCATGGCATCCTGCTCACTACCAATGGAAGAAAGAGGTGTGCCTGCGCGAGATAACTCAGAAACGTACGATGATCCTGAGGAAGAGATGGCGTCGAGTGTATCGGCAGTACCACTGCGAGATAGGCCGGGTACTTCTGAGGATGAAGGTGGTGATGGGTATTGATTGTAGTTGTTTTGTTCGCTGTAGAATGGCGTGTACTTCTCGTCGTATGATGGAATCCAGTATCTTCCTGCAGGGTCGAAAGACAATGCAGCTGCTTGTGCTTCTTGCTCTCGGAGGGCTTGTTGACGTGCTTGCTTGAGGAGTTGATGTTCTTCTTGGCGGTCCAATTCATATCGGATTGGAGTGAGGAAGGGTTCTAAGTGGGTGTAAAGGTCCTCTTCATCAATGATCAAGTCCCAATCAAGTAGGAATAATAACTGCTTCTCCATCAAGTTGACTTCGGTTTTCGAGAATCCAAAGCCCTCAAACGCTCGAACATTAGAGTATTCTGCCCAATGCTTGTTTTTCGGTGATGAATCATTGAGAAATTTGGCAGCAAGTATCAATGCTGCGAGAAATATCCTGTGGACTGTGCATCTCAAGCCCTTTGCAACAGGTGGTAACTTGGTCTTTAATCTTGCCAAATAGACTAAGCTCGTCATGAGTGTGGGTACTTGAACGTTTGACTTCTTTACCAAAGAGGCAATGAATCTTTCTAATGATGGTAATTGTGATGGTGAACGTTTCTCTTGAGGTGGTGTATCAGGCGGCGAAGATAATGAACCTGAATTTCGTGGTGTTGGTTCGCACTGGATGACCTCTGCTGCCTTTTGAGCAAGGTAGCTAATCATTTGAGAACTGACTGGCATATATACAAATGCTTCTAGAGCTGCCTCATTTGAAGCTCGAGGAGCAGTGGATTTGTATTCGAACGACATAATGAATGTACTAGTCGGCGATGTTGGATTTGACTCTTGTTGGTATATCAATTGAAGAAGACAGGTCTTGATGATGCAAATTGAAACAAGAAGCAGAGGATATAAAAAAGATAAAGATACAACAAGCTTATAGTTCGTGTAAGATAAAAAGAAAGTCGATATTGTTTTGAACTGTAATTAAAATATTTCTATTGTTGCAAATGTTGCTATTGTCCGTAAGATTGACCCAGCTATTGAGGTCTCGGGTCGGTTGAGATTGATAGCCAGGGTGGGTTGATATTTAAAAGTGAAAAGATGGGACAATAAGTATCAAAATACGAAAGAGTGAATTGAAACTTTCGATAATTGATAAGTAAAATTACCGAAGAAAAAAACCAGGAACCACGTCTCTTAATAATATTGAATTTCAAATTTGTTAAAGAGTGAGAAAGATCCGTCCTGCGGAATCCTGTGATAGAAGGAAGCTGGCGCGGCTGGTTACTTTGTGCGTAGGAAGGCAGAGGATTCAGATGATGGCTATATAAAATCCTAATTGCCTAGCCCCAAGCCTGTCAAAGGCGGATTCGATTCAAACAGGGTTTAATTGGGGTAAAGGTGGCTGAAGGAGTGTGTGCTCTGCCTACGTGAGAAGCGATGGACAGGCAGTAGATAGGCGCGGAGGATTCTTTTGGGTTGGTGATATAATATGGATATGTTGAAAATAATAAGCAGCAAACAAAAACCACTTTATTATTTTTTGGGCGACTGGTTGGGCGACTGGTGAAACGTTCTTAACTTCAATTTGGTGATTGATAGTTCAACTCAAAATTGAAGTACCGATTTGTCGTGGGCAATGATGTCTTGTTATGTTTCGTTTCGTCTTTTTTATTTTGTAGGGCAAGGGGGATGGGTGTTCATAAATGGGATGGAGTTTTTGAAGAAGTCGATCGATGGTACAAATTGGCCCAAAAGTTGAAGGTTTAATGAAGGTCGAATGTTTGAATAAGTTGTTGTAAATCTCTTGTATGAAAGTGATATAAAAAAGGAAGAATGTTTTGAGGTATGGAGAAGATAGTTAGATATATCTTAAAAATATCCTCTTCCGGTCTACCAAGTCGATCAACCAAAGGCTGGAGTAGATATGTATATTATTTTACCAATATGCATAGGTATGAGTGAACCACTTTTAAGGAGGTTTTAATTGTTTTTCATACACTCCAATGCTTTCTTCCTATTAGTTCCTAATCGTTTCCAGCTTTCCCTTGCCAGGACAAAAGTATTTTCAATCCAGTAAGGAAATGTTAAAATGGGTTTAAGATAATTGGATCAGATTGAACGCATACCCAAATATTCCAAAATAGAGCCCTAGGCGCTGGTAAAGGAATGACAGGAATGCTTGGGATTTGTACCCCTCGCTCGTTTCTCCAAAAACTGTGGACCAAGGATGCAAGTGGCTTATTCGGTACGTACAAGGGGGGGGTTGGAACTTATTGTTGGTCGATCCAAGCGATTCCAAGGGTGAATTAATAGGGATAGGGATATGGATGGATATGGATATGGATATGGATATGGATATGGATATGGATATGGATATAGGATAAAAATTCTTTTGAGAAACGTATCAAGGATTATTTGATAATTGAAACTTCTTTTCTGAATATTTCCGTAAATAATAGTAAATCTAGTACTGTACAGTACAAAATAGATGTTGTACCCGTTCAGACCCATATAATTTTGCGTATTTGCGTGTGTGTACACTGTACAGATCGAATATTGTAACCGGTACCAGTAACTCTTTTTTACTTCATTACTGTAATAGAAATGGTCTGTTGGTGGCGTAGATGTGGATTGTGGACGTGGATATAGCGGGTCCTAAAAAAGAGGTTTCAGATATTCAGCCCACCTTGCGCCCGAAGATCAGATGGCAGCCGATAGATTTGCAAGCCAACAAGTGCTAAATTCTCCCTCTCTCCAAATTTTAAGAAAATGTATTGGATGCAAAAAGTATATAGTACAACAATGGGGACGGGGATTATATTTTCGTTTATGAACCACCAATCCAGAAGTTTTAATAATGAACAAATGACTTGATTCGTTTGTATCGCTCCAGATAAATATTGTTGATAGTACCTAAGTAGGTGTTGGGTGTGCAGTACAACGATGTACCAAGTTGAACACAAGAAGTCGAGATTCAAGTAGCTCGAGTTATACTCAATGAGTTGTAACAAGTATAGGCAACGAAATGAGTATCAAGGGAAGTATCATGAGCATAAGCATCAGGATTCAGCAATTCAACTGGTCGTTGTGCCGTATTCTATCTAGGCTGTTGCCGTCCTCGATTTTAGGTATTTTTTTAGTCGTTCTCGTCCTTCTCTTATTTCGTTTGTTTGCCGATCGCCTTTGCGCCAAGTTGATTTGATTCGTTGAATGATTCGTTACTTCAAATTCCTGCATCAAATGCCGACTAAAGGGCTGAAGCAAGACCGGCTAAAGCTTGTCCTGAAACCGCGGGATACATTCGGTTCTTCCAAATATTTCAAGTATATACCAATAACAATATATTGATGAAGAGGCTGAGCATAAAGAATCCAGGTTGAGGGTGAAGGCAGTTGGGCGAGATTCAATCTAATGGAATTGTGTTCCTATGCAGTTGTGCAGAATGAAGATTTATCGCAAACAAACTCCATAACATGAATGGACGACATCATTGATGCGAGTATGGTTGGGATTTAAGTTTATTTGAATGGATCAAATTATACGTGTCGACCTCTAGGCCCTGAACTGCGAGCGGTGAATGTGACACTTCAGCGGACATCCCATGATTTGGTATCGATCACACATCAATACACCTTGCAAATAATGAAGATAGGTAAATACATAGGCTCAAAGATGTTTACTTAGGGGGTGAGGTTTTCGGTATTTGGTCATTCATCTGTCAATGCTTGTAAAGGTTCATAGTTCGTCATGCTTACAAGGTTACTGGTCAGTGGTAACTCCACTGGCATTAGGGACTGAACACATCTAGATCATGCGGGATGACGACCCTCCCCCTCCTCTCCCAAAAATATATATATCAAGAACCGAGATAAATCCAGTTTTTTGTTTATCTTCTTTAAGGAGATAAGAATTCGAAGATTCGTAATAATTAAGTGGCTTTGAATATGGTGGGTGGATGGAAGGCTGAATAAACTTAATATGATTAATGTAAATAATGCCGAGGAATAGTAAGCCCTTCTTCAATTGTTTTTTTGATATCCCCAGAGGAGTCATCGGTCTTTTATCGGGGGAGAGGAGTGTTAAGAGAGAGGGGCAAGTTCGTAATCGCAAAAATCAAATCCAGGGCGAAGATGACGATGATAGCGACGAAGGCGATGAAAAAAGCAAACCTAATAATTCTGGGACGACGGCTGGGCTTAGACTGAAAACCACGCATGCCCAGCCTATGGAGTTGATGCGCTAGTTTTACCTACCGTACCGTATTACCCCAGCCCCTTTTCTAGAAACCTTACAGAATGACTATTGTGGCCAAGTTAGAATCAAGTGAGTGCAAATGCTTGGAATTATACAAAGTATCGTAACTACGGTCAGTCATGGCGTATAGAGAGGCAAAGAAAATATGAGGGGCGATCAAGAATCTGTGCTTACTCTGCACAGAATACTGAACTGCAGCTAAAAACTACCCCCAAATCATAAGAACCACTTTAGTGTGGGACCGTGGGTTAAAGAAAAGTTCAATACCTTCATTCTTATTCGTTGAGTTGAATGGTTTCGCCTGAAACAAACAACCATCTCAAGTTTTTATTCCTTTTCACTGCCACTCACTCTCCCATCCGAACAAATTTCCACACATCAATTAATTTTTCTATGCTTTAGAACCTAGAAATACGGATGGTTGGGATGGGATGGGATGGGATGAGATGAGATAGGTCATGGTCCCTCCCGTAGTCTAGTATTCTATGCGGCACTCATCTATTCAGGCAATTGTTAAAGCAATCTCAACTAAAATGCTCGTGTTCGTTTGAAGTATCAACAAATCCTGGGACAGGCCAATTAGACATTCAATGGCCACCACATCCGGAGCTCCCATACATCACGCACGAGTATTACCCGAATGAAAATTCTACAGAAGATGTGGCAGTGCGATAGAATGAAGAATCAAATCATCGTTCAACATCACTACACCCATTTTCAAAAGTATGTCTTACATTAATCATGCGGCCTTGCCGGACTTTTTTCAGCGCTGTAAAAATCTTCAAATCTTGGCTCATGAAACTGAACCATCCGATCTTAATTGATCGTGTCCAGGTCTCCAAGGATATGCTGTGCTAGGACCCACAGTGTTGTTTCTTTGCAGGGTACAATATCTCAAAAGCGCTAAGGGTCGCATTCCTAGGTCTCCTCGGAAATCGTATGGATTGGCGGTTAGATACATTGGGGAAATGCCTTCTTTAGCGTGGGCTGTCCCATCAAGCGCCAACGTCTATTTTTATACACTCATCAAAGTCCCATCAATATCAAAAAGCATCATGTTTTACTGTCTTGGTATTATGCGCACGGCATCTGTATTGCGCGTTTATTCTTCATTATTGGCACTTAGCAGAGTTGTTGCTGGGGTCAAATAAAGTTAGGCTTTGACCAATAATATATCAGCAGATGCTAGTTTCATCTGTGATATACATTGAAGCTTTTTTGCGATTCGTATCATCAGGCGCTCTTACATGTACTGGTCGTCACATCTTTTTCGCTTGGTTTAATCTCTCTAATATCAAAATTACCGCTTCCTCTGCGAGCAAGATTTGAAGTCTACAAGAAATCTATTTTGGAGGTTATGCGCTTCCCCACACTACTACTTGAGATGGTCGAAACAACATAGTACGGAGAAACAGTCACTAAAAATAATTACTGAATAGGCACACTCCTTTGATTGCTTCTTTGGAGTATCAATGTGAGGAAGACACGATGGCCTAAGTGGGGCATAGCTGTCGTACATTCCATCATTTTTCAAGCGGCTATGGAATGCTGGATCCGTTCAAAGAGGCCAAATGTCCCATAGTAACATCCAACGAATTTGCTGAGCATACTTCAATGACGATTACCAAGCAAACATTCATAGGATGCGAAGTTTGAAATAATCATGAATAAGGCTCGCGTCGTCCTTTTGTCTGGGAATACTAATTACAAATTACGTACGAGAACCGTGGGGGAAACCTTTGCAAGTATCGATTCTTCTTCCATACCAAACATAAGTGTGAATGTCGGTACCTCCGTTCCATTTCCCAAGATCGGAATTTACGAGTTGTATGTTTATCCGAAAGCGTACTACATAGTTGCTGTTTGCCATCCTCCAATCTACACTATGCCACTTCCTTCGTGTGGCTGGGAATGGGAGGAGCACTATACGAAGCATATACACTTTTGAATAAGCAAATTTCTATTTGATTTCTCAGCCGCCTCCTCCAATTTACAAAACCTCGTGATGTCAACACATATGACGAATTGAGTGTAATGGTAAGAACTTAAATCGCAAGCGAAATTGATGATTCGGAGATTTGGAGCGATCCTTTTGGGGGCGGAGTACGAATCCGATAAGGGGGAACTGGGATACGTATTTGCTATTAGTGTACCGAGGGTCATTTGGTGGATGAGTAATCGATTTCTATATAAAAGTTGAAGAAACAGCATCATCCGGTTGGTGATAGATGAACGTTTAGAGTAAAGCTTCTGCCGTCGATCATCACCATCATCCTTTGTAACTCGATCACCAGAAGGAATTGACCTCGAGTAGATCTCTTCTCATTGATTTGTGAAACTACTACCCACCAGCATCCATCACAGGTCTGTCTACTAAGCAAAATATCTAAATAATTGACTCTCGACCTCATTGGCGATGAACGAATCTGTAGACAACGACTGAGTAATCATTCACCTCGATTATAGATTCTAACCAACTTAAACCACCTTCTTAATCCGCATACCCATCATACCAAAATTAAGTCCCCAAAGCATCATTACCGCATGAGCCACCAACTGTTATCTACTGTAATAGCAATCCTCACATCATATCTAATCTCATACATCTACTGCCTCGCTGCATGCATGCACCTTCCCGCAGCATCGCTCGCCTCGCGACAACACATCGCATTGCCTCAAATCTCTCGGTACGAGCTATAACCACTCGTTGATTTAGGTAAGCTTAAGCCTGCCTTTAAGCCTTACACGTATTGTTGGATATCGTACTGTGAAATAACATCACATTGATCAAATCACGTAATTGCCACACATCAACATTATGGGATCTCTTACGTGAGGAGATTGGCGGTGAGGGTGGAGCAAATAGTTTTACTGTAGCATTAGATTAATGATCAGGAACTCACTCTATTTGCCTATTGTTTTGGAAGATTGAAGCTGAGTGGTCATTGTATCTCAGATGTCTGGTAGGCTATTAATAATTTTTTGTTGAGTATTTTAAAAAAATACTAGATTTGCTATACATACCGATACATACATATACATATAGCATAGTACAACATCAAATTCTGCTGCAGTCCGAAACTCTGCAGATATATGGAGGTAATGTAGCATACAGATGGTAAGTAAATATTGATAACATAATTTCGGGTAAACACCACCAAACCAATAGAATCAAAGCTGAACTCTGCTTTCTGCCGCGACATTGGATACTTATTGCAGTATGATATGCGCGGGATATTGATATTGATTTCATCATGAGGAAAATACCACACACACTGATACATTTGTACAAGCCGTTTGTATCGTATGTATGTTTTACCATCCAACCCCAGAATTCAACCCGTAACGGGAATTACCTAAATGAGAATCTGGCTTGCTAAAAGGGCAGGTGGATGTGTTACATGTTTTCTATTTAGCAAGCAGGTAGGCTTGTGGTATGTAATCAATGGCTGCTGGTGAATAAAAGGATCCGAGATGGAAATAGATTAGGGTTTGCAACCGTTTGTTGTAACTTGTATGTGGCTGGTAATCGTACTAAGTAGTACAGTGCAAACGATACGATGAGGCACGGTATTACGAACGCGAACGAAAACGAGAAAACGCGGATTGTGGGTTGTACATGATCTTGTTAGCCGATTCACGCTTGTTGGGCTACGCCGCTACGTTTGTACATCATTCCAATGGTGTCGTAGGTTTTTTACTGCGTGGGGATTGTGCCGTTGAAAGTAGGGTAGATGTCCGTAATATATTACATGGGAATGTGCAGCGAAGAGAAGAGCTGTAAAGTGATGAAGTGGTGGGGTGATGGAGTATACTCAGATGGTACAGATGAGAGGATAAGTGTGTACTAGAGAATAAGACTGTGAAACTTGTGATGAGATGGTGGGTGCGGCTTCAGCTGACATATAAAGCCTACAACTAATTTGGATGCGCTGGATAGTTGTGATGTTACGGCAAGTGGATCCAATACGAAGTTTGAACATACAAATAATTACTATTGCTTGGTGAACATAGGCAACTTCGATGATACTTGGGCTTCTCTAGCTATTCGTGAAGAGTGAGGTAATTGAAATGACTTGTTGTGCAGGAGACAGTTCCTAAAGAGCAACGACTCGTGTCTTTGTAATAGAGCTCTTTAGCAAACTTCGATGTTGATCGATGTGCTTTTCACTAACATTCCTCCAGTGCTACCGGGAAGTAGGTAGACATCATTGCTAGGTTATGGATGACAGGTAGATTATATTGACGAAGGTCAAAATCGTTCGAGTGAAAGACGTGAATACAATTGTCTTTGTCATGAATGGTATGTAGATAATTTTATATGGAGTAAAGAGGACAAAGAGTTAGCCATGATGTATTGAATTGAGCTTCCAGGATGAATATATGAATCAACTAATCCAAACACTTCTTGGGGGCTTGGTTATCTTCTATTTCGACTTATGTTTCGACTTTGGCAACCTGTAAACGATGAACTATCAATCGTAATTAATTTGATATTGGCCTTTGGCCTCGTCATATAAAGCAGTGATCCAGTTCATCAACCAAAAGAAGTTTTAAGGTGGTGCGCACACCAAAAATATTAAATTAGCATCTATATGAAGCTCTGTTGTAGCAATCTCCTGCGTTCCCCATCTACCGGAGAAGCACCCACTTCAAATTCTATATACTATAGGAAGCCAACTAAAGCTCAATTTAAGTTTGAAATTCGGGCCAATCACATCAATTTTTCACGCCGAGTCGTTCCTCCCATTCTTTTCTTAGCGTTTCCATTTCCATCCAACATTTAGACCCTAGGATCTCGAAGTCTTCCCGTGCCTCTCTTGTCAAATCGACTGCATCCCTCTTTCTACCTTTCTTTCGCTCCCCAGTGTCGATGACTTTAGGCGTCTTGCCTTCCCACCCCCATCCAGGCACCTCTGTGCGTACAACTCGTGGTTTCCCACCCGTATTTATAGCCGATCCCCATTTCGAAGCCGGAGCGTCCAAGTTTTCTAACATGTCAGATGAGGCCAAAGCTACCCAGGCCGCCCCAATAGCTGCCACATAGGGGTCTATGGTATGCCATTGACTTCCAACCCACCTCGCAATCCGAAACAGTTGGCAATAAATCCAAGTCAGTAGGGCATTGAATGGGAAGATTTCCGAAACGAATACCCCAGGTGCCACCACGTACATAGTTGGCTTTAGCGGCGCCGGCGTGTCATCGTTGATTGCCTGGGGTTCTTTCACGCGCACATCTGAGCAATCAAACCATGATTTTGCGATGTTGCTTGGTCCGCGCAATGTATTGGATAAGACTAGAAGATCAGTAAGACGCTTCGAGCTTTCGTAAGGCATCGGGGTTTCCAGTCCTTGAAAATCTTCTAGAGAAAAATGTTTTTCGGCGGGCTCGTGACTGGATACCCATACTATTCTCCCACTGGCCGAGGCTGTTGCGGAAGAAGGCCGAGATAGTAATGGCATCAGTTCGTGTGTAAATATATAATGGCCAAAAAGGTTTGCACAAAATACTTCGCCGAGAGGCGGTTCCTCCGAAACTACTTGTTCCGATAACAATGGCTGCGTAGCCTCATCGGAAGACTTGTCATGTCTTTGAGATGCGGATGAAAGTTGCGGTTTTGTTGTAGCTCCCACCTTGGCAACCTTGAACCTTGGCCACGTCAATGCTTCTACGAAGTCGGTCGCGAGACTCCAGAGAAGCACTGGTAAATTAAGGGCGATCCATCCTCCTATACCTGCGTTCAAGACTATAACATCGATCCTGGGAATCTTTATGCCGCTTAGTCCCCAGCCCCACGATCTTTCCTGGCCTTGAGATCCCTCTTTCTGACTCAATGCCCACGGGTCTTGTTTAATATCTGCAGAATATGTCGCAGTTCCTGGCGATCCAACGGGGAGCTTCAGGCCATCAATTGTGGTAGCATCTGGACTGCCGATGGTACCATTTACCAATCTGTCAGCTGCCGCATATACGCTCTTTAAATTGCACAAATCAATCTCTAGCCCAAGGAAATGAACTCTAGCGACCATATCCTGCCATCTGTATTCGATGCCCTGAGCCTTAGCTTCGTCACGTAGTTTCTTCGCGTGTAGGGAGTAGTCAACGAGATTTCGTAAATGAGATCGTAGACGGGATATCGTGAAACGAGTTTTGAGATGGGAACGTGTACAAATGATCAAAATCAAATGTTTATTCTTAGGTGTTTGAGGAGAAGTCAGAAAGTCATCAATCATTCGTGAAGCAATCCCAAAACCTAAGCCACTAGAAAAGAAAGGGTCAGTGAATGAAGCGCTTGAATTGAACATTGATGAATGGTCAATGGGAGCTATTCATACCTATTTGCACCTGTTATAAGGGCGAAAGTTTGACCATCACTTGTCTCCCATGGAGTTAATCCCATTCTTACTGATTTTGACTGGTGAATCGATACTTCTTGTTGTTAAATGAGGATCAGCTCGGGATTATTATTCTCTGTTCATTAGAACTCGATGACCTTATTTTCCATACCCCGATATTTTTACGCGCGGTTCTACAAGACACCACCACACCGACAACTGACTTTGATACTGACATCGCTGGCAGGAATTCATAAATTAATTTATCACGATGTTGAATATTTATGAAAATTGAAGAAGTTATCACAGGCTGATTGTAAGAAAAAATGGATTAATATATATATGTACTTATTAATATATGGAAATGTTAGTAATATATGGAAATGTTAGTTAGGGACAGGAAAATATAGTGATAGTGATATAAGAATATAAGCTTTACAGTTAGATCTGGTTCTGTGCTGTGCCTCTAGCTGGCGCTTATAATCCAAATCCTTATCGCTTTCTCTTGTGCTTATCAGTCGGTACCAGTAGCCTTATATAGCCTTAAGTAATTATTTCTCTTCGGTTCAAACTGCCTACCTAGGTACTTGGAGTTGGAGTTTTTGAAGATTAGAGTAGGTACTAATAACTACACCACCACCAAGTTATCTATGGTGTTCTACCAAGATAAAAAAAATTATTTAGTTCACCAGTTCTACTCTAGCTTCTAGCAAACAAATAAAGCTAATTCAAATTCACACGCACACATATCTACAAAGCTTCCTACTACTCACTATTCCTACTTCTCCAATGCCCAACTAAACCTATCTGACATTTCTACATATCATTTACCATCAGATTATTCTACATGGTCTATAGAGACATGACTCCTCAAACTCTACAACGCGAAGGAAATTCTGCAACTGATATTTCTTGAGGTACATTTTACCAAGTTATAGGATCAATAACTGGCTTGCAGTTGAACGAACAATCTAGAACATTCCCGGGGTAGTGTAGTCGGTCGATTGATTGTATGACGATTTATTAGCCATCGCCTATATCGCAAACAATTGAACAAAGTCATCAGTCTGGTTTTTCAAACTCCGAATTTACCTGAGGAACGTAGATATATACCTCTATCATCTGTCTACTCGTCGCTACAGACAATATCAATATCAATAATGGCGAACGAGCAACAGATCAGCCAGCATGGCAAGCGCAACGAACAATTTCCTATGACAAACTGGATATATGACGTATTTCTTTGGACTTTCTCAATTCTAGTCGATCTCTTTTTCAGAGAAGTCCATCCAAGAGGCTCGTGGAAAGTCCCGCGACGAGGGCCACTTATATTTGTTGCTGCCCCTCACGCAAATCAGGTATGTGCCAAGACCATCGCCGCGATGCCTTTGGCTATCTACTGATACGTACTTCCAGTTTGTCGATCCACTCATCCTTATGCGCACCCTCCGTAACGAATGCCACCGCCGCGCCGCCTTTCTTATAGCTGCGAAATCAATGAGCACATTTGTCGTGGGATGGTTTGCTCGCAAAGTAGGTGCAGTTCCAGTCGGACGAGCGATGGACATGGTCAAGCCTGGAACTGGGACCATATATCTTCCCGACCCTGTTAATGATCCGCTCCTTATTCGGGGTATTGGCACGAAGTTCAATAGCAAAGAAATACAAATAGGGGGACTGTTGGTTCTTCCTACGGTTGAAGGTACGGCCAGCAATGCGGAGGTTGCGGAGGTAATTAGTGCGGAAGAGATAAGGCTAAAGAAGCCATTCAAGGGCCGCGTTGCTATGATACAGTTGACCGGGCGAGAAGATGTTGATGAGGCCGGCAAGTTTGCAGACTCGTCAGTAAAAGGCACTAAAGAGGGATTTAAAGGAACTAAATATAAGACGGCGCCGAAAGTTGATCAGACACAAGTTTATGATGCTGTTTTCGACCGACTCAGTCATGGTGGGGCTGTAGGAATCTTTCCTGAAGGTGGCAGCCATGATAGGACGGAACTGCTGCCCTTGAAAGCTGGTGTGGCCATTATGGCGCTTGGATCCTTGGCCGCTAATCCCGACAGCGGACTTAAGATTGTTCCCTGCGGCATGAACTATTTCCACGCTCATAAATTTCGTTCTAGAGCCGTGGTTGAGTTCGGTCCTCCCATCGAAATTCCGAGAGAGCTTGTCGAGCTCTATAAAAGTGGTGAGCGTCGAGAGGCCGTCAGTCAATTACTTGATACTGTATACCAGGCTCTTGTGGCCGTCACTGTAACGAGTCCGGATTATGATACTCTTATGCTTATACAGGCTGTTCGAAGACTCTACAATCCAACGGGCAAGAAGCTTCCACTGCCCATGGTAGTAGAATTAAATCGACGATTGGTCAAAGGGTACACTCACTACAAGGATGATCCAAGGATTGTCTCATTGAAAAAGTCTGTCCTGGACTACAATAAACAGTTACGCTACATGAATTTGCGAGATCACCAAGTCGAGTACGCTAAATTTTCTATACCCAAGGTCATGTTCCTTCTTTTTTATCGTCTAGGAAAGTTGGCTGTTCTATCCATTGGCGTAGTTCCTGGTCTTGTCCTATTTGCGCCTGTTTTCGTTGCATCAAAATTGATCAGCATAAAGAAGTCGCGACAGGCTTTGGCAGCATCGACAGTTAAACTTCAAGGGCGCGATGTTATGGCAACATGGAAGTTATTGGTCGCCCTTGCATTCGCGCCGGTCCTGTACAACTTCTACACAATCACTTTGGCATGGTGGACCTATAGGAATAGAATTCAAGGCTATATGCCTGATTGGGTACCACTTTGGGCAGTCTTTGTCTTTGGTTACATCTTCTTTCCGGCAATTACATTTGCCGCCCTCCGCTTCGGAGAGGTGGGTATGGATATTGCTAAATCGTTACGACCTCTACTCGTATCCCTCAATCCAACCTCCAGCAACATGATTTACAAATTGCGAGAACGTAGAGCTCAACTTAGCGCTCAAGTCACCGAAGCCATTAATACTCTAGGTCCAGAATTGTTTCCAGATTTTGATGCCGCCAGAATAGTTGCAGACCCTTTCAGTCGCGATGGAACCAGGACTCCAACTTCGCCAACTCAGAATGGCATACATCGCAGAGACAGTAATCAGTCCGGTATTTCAGACATCGATTCGCCACCAATGATTCGTAGAAGCCAAACGGCTGGTGCATCTATTGGTGGTGGCTCGGCCTCGAATGGCAGCCTTCCACGAAACGAGTCTTTCCACAATTTGGGAAATATCGCGCTATTTGCGACCCGACCACCATCTAGGAACCGAAGCCGTAGCAGCAGCAGCGGTGGTGCTGTAGGATCAGCTGGTTTCCCGCTAAAGGGATTCAGTGCCTTGGATAGTAAGGCGAGTTTTGACGAGGTCAGCTTGAAGATTCGTGGCGCCATGAAAGAAAGGGGGCAGATTCGTCGAAGGAAAAGTGAGGTTGCGAGGGAAGGAGATGAAGCTGATTATAGTAGCGAAGAAGAGGAGCGAAAACAGGTTTAGATACTCTCGGTTGGCTTATGTGTATGTAGACTCAGAGGTCTCATTGTCATGGAGGGAGGTTAAGTCCGGATATAGAGTTTGTTAACGGGGCGTTCAAGGAATACCACGTCGATTTTAGTTTTCTTTTGCGGAAAAGCATACACAACAGCGTTAATATTCAAAAAAATCTCTCTGCTCCGATCTTTGCATTTGTTGTGGAGATTTCCGTAAGTGTCGTGATATATCGTTAAAAATTACTGGGTACTTAAACGGTGATGCTTTGTTGGACTTGTAAAGCAAAACTACTTGGAGCCTTGGGCACGGCATCTGGTAATTCGGCTATTCCTTTTGAGGCCGCTTAACTTCTACTACATTAGACTTGAATTTGGTGCTCACGGAAGAGGTGGGGTGTACATCATATACCTTGCTATAATGTTGCGGTGGGGCTGAGCTTGAGGCAATGCGGATTTGATTGAACGGGCGATTCCCTTCACAGTATATTTTGAGCTTGACTGGTGGGGACTTGGGTAGTTGAGGTTAGGAATCACGGTTGTGTAAAGGGGAGAGGTAGGGAGGAGAAATATCAAAGAAGAGAAGCAAGAAGGTACTATTACTATAGTAATCTAGGGATGAGGAAGGAGAATCATAAGAGCGGATTCTTTTCCCAAGCGGGAAAGCTGGTTTTGTTATGGTATTCATACCTATTTGGGATTTACCTTTCCCTTTTACCACTTGTCTTTTTGGGGGATTGGGAGCGAAGGCGTGGAATCAAATTCTGGGATAGATAATAGAAGTCAAGTATGGTCGGTTCTTGCGGTGCTAAAATGGTATGGTATTTCAAGGTGGAAATCTAGCAGCTAGTAGTGTTGTTGCTGGGGCCAGCATTCTTTCTATTGTAAGTCTAGGTCAACCAATCAATTTTTCTTCGCCGCATCATTCTTTTCCTTTCTTGCCCGTGCAGCTAAACGCTTCCCCACCGTCGTAAACACTGCAGGGTCATTAGCCTGATCCGGACGAAGCTTCCTCGCAGCTATGTCCTTTTGTATTTCAGCGAGAATCGCTTCATCCTTCGCCTTACGTTCCGCGCGCATGGCAACAAGCTCTGGGTTGTTTGCTTCTCTTCTGTCTTTATTTATTTGGTTCCTCACACTTGTTCTCCAATGACTTGTCTTACCCTGTTCCACAGTAATCTTCCCAAGCCTCACTTTTTCAGCTATCACGCGGTCAATGATCTTGTCCATCTCGGCAGCCTCCTCCTCACGTTCCGCGCGATCGGCATTCATCTACTCCTCGGTGGTGACAATACCAGCTTTCTTGGCCCTACTTCTTCGCATACTATTGGCTTTGGCTACTCTTCGCTAGATGTAAGATGCAGGATTAGTATGTCAGATGAAAACATTACATAGGGTAAGAACTACTTGCCTCTTCTTCGAGTTGCGCTGCGAATTCCGGATCCATCACTGCTTTTCCCTTCTCCTCCGCCTTTTTTGCACGTGCCGCATCCAACTCATCCCTTTCATCCGGGGTGCGACCCGCTTTCCTGTCTCTGGCCCTTTGCGATTGGAATCTCCTCTGTTCTTTTCTTCTAGCTTCCTGTGCCATTTTCGCCGCATTGCTTAGCTTTGCCGCTTCCAATTCACTCATTGGACGCGGGCCGCGACCCATCATCTTGTCTCTATATCTTTGAGATTGCGCCTTCCTCAGATCTGAAAATCTCTTTAGTAAGTAATTGCTTTTGAGCCTGTGTCAACCTGCTGGTGGCGGTGGCGCTGGTAGTGGTCTATGGGACAATGGTTAGACATAATATCATAAAGTGAAATGAGGTGAGAACACTGACAGGAGGTTCAAAAACCCGCTCACCGCCTAAAGTGGTGGCATAGCCCAATATCTATGAGATAAATATCAATACATAATCGATAAGTTTATAGTGGGACATGGAGAGGGTATGTCAAACCTTGTCGTGACGCTCCCATTCTTCCAACGATTTGAGGACTCCTTTTCCCAAACCCTCGGGGTCCACGGATGATGTCCGTGATGACGTAGAGATCTATAGATCATTAGCACCGGTTCAGCATGAACAATATGAATAAAAGCAAATGTTCATTCAAGTTGCAGTATGTCGAACACGTTGACTGACCGAAGAGTGTCGTGGCTGCTGGGCACTGGGACCCCCTGGTGACCTGGAACCAAGTCCCGTTCTACTATTGCCCCTAGATGGAGGGGCTCTCGAAGCGGGATCTTGAGGATTGCCACGCTCGGGGCCTCTGGAACGGCCTCTACGACCAGAGTCTGATTCTGATCCCGATTCTGACCCAGAATGACGAGAATTGGCTGAAGATACCGGATTCCCTCCTCAAGGTGAAGGACTGCGTCTTGCTTCCTCCAATGCGTTTTCAAGAAAGGCAAGATGCTCTGCATAGGTTTTCTTACTAGGATCGTAACCGACCGGTAGGTTTGAGGTGGTTGCCATTTTCTGACCAGATGGATGTTTTTTCAAGGTCTATAGAGCATCAGTAATGGTTAGGCTTTAAAAGTATAGATTAAATCAAACATCCATCTGGATGCAAACCATAAATACTGAAATATTGGTATTCGGCCCCACTGAGGTCCGAATGTTGTGTTCATAGAAGTGTATGGATTGATAAGATAGTATGAAACTTACAGGGGCGCCTGGATCAGATCCAGAACTACTTCGTTGGTCCTTAGAGCGCTTGGTGCCTGCAGGAACAGTACCCTTGGCAGGAACAGTACCCTTGGCACTGTCTTCAGGATTGCCTCCAGGTTTGGTGCCAGACCCGCTGGGAATGTTGGTGTTGGTGGGTTGATTTTTGGGAGCCATAGTGATACTTGAGATGGTAGGGTTGATAGAATAGACTAATTGAATGCAGGCTAGACTTTATGTGATTGGATTGGTTGATGGAATGATAATTGAAGTATTGTAGTGTAGGGGGAGCTTTGTTGTATGAGAGTAATTTTTGAATTGATATTGAATACTCTTGCAATGGGTTATGCCAACTCTTTATATACTCGTCTACCCACAATTGGATCGTCAAAATTGGTTGTAATTAAGGCCATATTTACTGGAAATTCTGCAAAAATTCTGTGAAAGCGTTTCAAGCCTTCAACTAGGCCTATGGCCCCGCTGCTTTTGCCACCATGTTGGATTATTGAACTACCTATACCACTATTAGGATGTTTCTGAGGTCTTCAAAAAGGCCTAAGACTCCACTTGCACAAACTTTTGCCACCATGTTGGTTTATCGCCTTCCTACACCACTACTAGGATATTACTGAGGTCTTCAAATAGGGCCATGACTCCTCTTGCAAGCGCTTTGCCACCATATTGGGTTTTCACACTTCATTTATTACAATTGAGATATTGCCAAGGTCTTCAAATAGGCCTATAACTCCACTTGCACAGCCAGCCATATTGCCACCATGTTGGTTTATCGCCTTCTTATACCACTACTAGGATGTTACTGAGGTCTTCAAATAGGCCTATAACTCCACTTACACAGCCATCCTCTTGCCATCGTGTTGGTTTATCGCACTTCCTATGCTACTATTAAGATATTGCTCTAGAAATTCCACCCACTAAGTATCTTATCTTCTCTAGAAAGTATCGCAATATTTTCCAATTCCCTTCCATTCCTATTCCTAACAATTATTGAAGAAGGTTTACTAGCGCTCGCAAATGAGGAAGAAGAAGGAATCCAGAATTCAATTAAGGAAAGGAAAGTGAAGGGAAGGAAGAGCTTGAAATAGTATTAGAAGTGGGAAGAACGAGATTAATATCAAAGTTAGGGAGAGGAAGGATCTTAAAATGGTTTTTCTGTTTAGGAAGAGGAAGGTAAGGGCGAGGAAAAGTATACCCTCATTACCTAGCCTAGCTAGTTACCCAACGAAAAACACATCAACTCTACCTTTAAATATGCAAGATTTTAGACTCATCCTCATGTAATTTGGTTATGGATAAGGCTGTTGATTTATTTTCTTTGTATATGTACGGGTATGTAACGTACGTATGTATATTGTGACATGCAATGTGATAGAAAGAAATCTCTTTTGTGAAAGCAAGAAATGGATATCGATATGAATGCGAAGATGAACGTGAACATATGAAACCGATATGCCTGCAAGCCAGTCATACCTACCCATACCTACATCCTACCAGACCCCAGCCTCCTAAATCAAAACCCCACGTTGGAATACGTCGGCATCGTCGTCGTCGTCGTCATCAGGATCATAATCTCATCGTACAAACAGTCGCCCCAACACCTTTCAGCAAAACAATCACTATGCACAACTCCACACCACTCACCAAACACTTTGCCAACACGAGCCCTCAATCATCACCCCAAACCACGTTTCCCCTCTCATCCGCCCAACGGTCGCTTTCCAACGCCGCACCCACCTCCTCATCAATACAATCCACCAGGCCCCTCCCACAAATCTCCTCAATCTCCTGACCATCCTTCCCTATCAACACCGCCTGTCCCTCATTCAACTCATTCTTCAAGTGTCCCACTCTATGAAACCTCGTGCTACACACCACTAGCCATCTTACTTTAAACGCCCCTGCGCTTTCCCAATTAATTGCCTTTTGCCACGACGGGACCTCGATATCTCCTGGGAGCGACTCCATGCGTGCATAACCCTGGAAAGCCCTGCTTTTGTTGATGGAGAAGACGAGGATCACATTCCTGCACGTTTCGAACGCCTCTTTGAAAACTGGCCCATTTTGAGCTTGGGTTGTCCATATTCCCTTTGTCTGGTTAGTGGATTTGACTAAGCTGAATACTATGAAAGGATCGATGGCTTACATCTTCAATGCATTTGATGACATTCTCTTCATTGAAAGATTTTACTATGAAGTATCTCGTATCTGAAGGAGTTAGCAAGGGTTCCGCCATGGATGAAATTACTATCTTTTCTATTGGCCGACACTTGTCACTCAATCACAGCAAAATAAAAACAATGGCTTTAATGTATATTTGTCTTAAATTCTGATGGTAATTCAATGCAAGCAGTAACTGCTATCACTTCATCTTGATTGGCCAATAATGCGCTACAAAAAGCAAATCTATGAATTGTTGAAAGGGAAGCAGGCTTAGACAAGATGAGCGGTTTCACTGACCACCTTTTCCACCTCTGTCAAACCCCTTCACGTCCTTGTATGGTTTTCCAAGCGCATTTCGCGGCCCGAAACCAGCTTCGCTTCTCGATTCATGTCCATCCCAACTACCGCGACCTCGTCCTCTGCCTCTACCTCTGTAGTTTGGATCGAAGGCCTTTCCCCTATACCCTCCGCGAACTTCATATTGGCGCCGTTCAACTGAAATGGTATCAAAAGATCGATCGCGTGGCGGCGGCCGACTGTCGTAGGCGCGTAGGCCTGAACCGGGAGACAGTTCACGAGTGCGGCTTCGCCCTCGATGGCGGCCTTCATCATGCTGACGGCTTTCACGATCACCATTACGGAGATCATAAGTGCTTGAGCTTGGACGGCGTCGATAGTCGCCATCTTCTTCTTTGGGCCTTCGCAGCTCCCGATCTTCAATGCGAGGTAATTTTACGTATCCCCCTTCATCCTGTGCATCTTGAACTTCACTGTAAGTACGCTTATTAGAGGTGATTCGATCACGAAGACTTTCTGACGGGTTTTCTGAAGACTCCGCTTTGGGCGCAACAACTGCTGATTGCATGAAAGAGGCTGGGGTCAGACTTCTCGTGCCAAACAGTAATCCTCCACCATCTTCGCCTTGCAAATCTTTGAGGATTTTGGCTTTCTGAGCTTCTAAAGCGTCAAGCTCCCTCCGCTTTGATAAAATTTTGCCCCTGTGTGTTAGATCATGATAGCGAGTGATTTCCAACCAATCTTTCAAATCCGTATCATGTGGCAAGAGTTGTGCCAATGTTGGAGGCTTAGTATCCCGGGCAGGTTTAATATCTTCTCGGGGGGGCTGGTCATGGCGACTATCAGGCCGTCGATGGTCGTCAGCATGCTCCCGAGAACCTCTGCGTCCAATGTATTTCCGGTCGTATTCTTGGTGAGGTTTACGTTCAGCTCGTTCATGTTTATATTCAGCGTGAGGTCGCTTGTCTGATCGGCCTTCCGTGTCTTCTCTTCGCTCATCTCGATAGCGAGGCGGGTCTGGCCTTGGATCTGGCCTTAATTCCGCCTTTGGTTCTTGTCTAAGTTCTGGTTTTGACTCCAATTTTGGTTCCGACTTTGGTTCCAACTTGTGTTCCGGCTTGGGCTCCATTCTTGGAACTTGTGCTGGCGCTGGACGTCGTGTCAATGGACCAGGTTCTTCACTCTGCGTTCGGATGTCGACCGATCTGTCTTCTCCAGGTGCTTTGCGAGCATTCACGTTAGCCGGCTTTGCATTGATCTGATTTGCTTTTGGCTCCGTAGGCGGGAGCTTCTTGGTAGCAGGCTCATCGATAATCTCCCCTTCTGACATTGATGCATGGCTTGCATGCCTGCTTGGGTGCTTTGCTGGGCTGCTACCAACCATTATGCCATTGCCATTGGGCCTAGCCACTTTCGTAGGGCTTCCTGACGAAGGCTCTTGCAGCCTCCCCGGCGTAATAGGCATGTTCTTTTGCACTTTCATGTTTGTATCTGGAGTCGGTTTTGACTCCGAGTAATCGGAAATAAGATCGTTTATTTCCTTTTCACGGCGCTCGCGCTCATTAGATGCCGCCATATCTGGGGTTTTGGGTGATTGTCGTGCTGAACTTGTGGGTTCTATAACCGCCGTTGGTTTTCCTAATCCACCGACTGGTGGGGTTGCAGAGTTGGCTCGACCTTCTCTCTGTTGTTTTAATAGCTTATCTCTCAATTCGGCAGCTCTAGCATTGATCTGCGTTACCCGTGGGGTCGAAGGGGTGGCACTATTATTAGTTGAGTTTGGGTTGAACTGTGAAGGAGAAAACTGGATAGGTGGAAACAAGTTAGCTGTATGCGCTTGTTCTTCGAAGATAATTCCGAAGTTTGTGTTTGTCCCAAGCACTTACTGGTGGGTTGGGATTAATGAATTGGTTCTGTGCAAAGCCGGCTTGGTTATACATAGGCATTTCAGGCTGAAACCCGTTGAAATTATCCACGTTCATATCTTCATACTGCATCATGTTTGGTTGTTGAAAGAAGTTTGGGCCTGGACCAGGAGCAAACGGCGACGGTACCGCGGCAGAAAGATCATCTTGATTGAAGTTCTGTTGTGGAAATTGGCCATTATTAGGGAACGCGTTATTCTGCCACATAGTCGCGACTGTAAAATATCAAAATGTTAAAAAGGTAAGTTGTACTGGTATAATGAAGCTGGTTTGAATACGATTGAAGGTGTTGAGAAGCTTTTTTGGTTGAATAGGTAGGTAGTAGATAAGAACGAAGGAGATGGGCAAGATTTTTTTCTCTTCTTTTCTTCGATTTCTGGAGAAGTGAATAATATCATGCGGGATATTTGTTCGCTGCAAGTAAGAAGAGTCTGATTATTTTTTCTTGGAATCCTTTCTTGGGATAAAAAATGTGTATGTGTAAGAGATGGTGTAGGTTCCAAATAGCTGTGTATGTGTTTGATTCGATTTTTCGATATTTCTAATAATTTGTAGACTGAACTGATTTGTATCTCGTTAAAAAGATTCCTGTTCCTCTTTTTCCTTATTTGACAATATACTACTCCTTAGAAGATTTCCTCTCAATAATTTGAAAATATAGAAAAATAGTGAGAATGGGATAGAGTTGAGTGAGAGGTGTGAGAGGTGTGAGAGGTGTAAGAGGGAGATAATATTCTGGAGGGATTGTAATTATTCTATAATAATGTAGATATAGAGAAGAAGAAAATTAGAAAGCCTAAGGATCTGTTGGTTGGATTTCCTAAGTATAGATTATGTAGAAGGGTAGGGTAGGGTAGGTACCCGTTCCTAGTAGGCATATGTACCGTACCGGCCGTTAATTAATACCCTGGATAAACACTCCAAGTTCCAAGTGCTTGTACCAAAACCAGGAAGATAAGGTTACTTACTACTGTGCATATTGTAACCTCATTTGTATAAGTAATTGTAAAGTAATAAGTATACAAGTAGTAGCTATCATCAATACAATCACACAATAATATAATAATAGATTGAATCCAATAATTATTATTATTGCGCGCGGTTCTTACATATTATGGGGAGTATCTAAATATCTAAGAAGAGGAGGTGGTGAGTACCGGGTATAATAAAATAATTGGGCGGCTAATTGCATTAATCGAACTGAATTTAATTGTGTTAATACTTAGTTAGGCAATTAATAAATCTTTAGAAATCATTTTAGAGGTTAAAGTTATATACAACTTTGCAAGACAGTAACCTTCATACTACCTGCTATGGACAATTCCAATGGATAGAGCTAGTTTGGAGAATGGTTCTCATACGAGAAGGTCATATATTTCTCTAAGTATAATCACGGAGCCTATTGAGGCGGCCTCGGCGGTTATTTAAGTGAATCAGGATATCTACTGGGATCATACATTTTTGATTGTGATAAGTATTAGCAACTTACGCAGGAGGAAGAAATGATCCGAATAAGCCGCTCTGTATAACAGCATATATCACCATGAACCTTCCCACATTTGTAATTGATAACCACTTTTGAATGTTAGGACCAACATTTGAGAGTGATGAACCCTCATTCCCAACTAATGATGCTGCTAAATACCACAAGCATGTGGGATAAGAGGATGATATCCTTGTAATGATTTGCACATGAGCGCTTGTAAGTGTGATAATTGTCATGAGTAGCTGAGAGGCAGCTAGATTTCGAAGCACTTGAGATTTTTGAGCATGCAGCAGCGTTTGGCTTACGTGTTTCGAATCTTGGGGGATTGTAGCCCTTTGTAATCCCCATACCCCCGATACAATCATTATCATGGCCATTGGTGCTGCAAGGACGAAAAGAGGTGTATTTGAGAGTGTCCAGTATCTCCACAGTCCACAGTTCCTATGACATGTCAATGAGGTTTACGAGGAACCCAATTTTGGTGACATACCAGTAATAATCCTGCACAAAGGTATATATACTTGGTAAAGTCTCACCACACCACGATCTTGCACTTTCTTTGTCTGCTATAGCGCAGTATTCTTGATATGCTAGATATTGCGGCAAGAGAAAGCCCATCCCGGTACAGATACCACCTAGTCCAGTGATGATGAGGCGTCGAGAATTCGAGAATCCAAATTTATAATATAGACTGACAAGAACTCTGAAAGCTTCTTCGAGTAACAGTAGTCCGTTGAGCAATCCATTACTTCTGCATGCAGTTGCAATCCCAAAAGATATCCCCGATACGAGGACGAGGATGTCATGACCAAAAGTACTTTTGCCATTACCAGAAGCAAAGCTCTTTGTGAAAAGGTAGATGCCAGAAAAAGTAAACAACGCGCAAGTACTTTCGGCAAACGGAGCTGACAGAAAGATACCAGCTGGTGATATAATATGTAGAAGGGCAGTCAACAATGCGAACCTCTT
>JWJB01000159.1:0-10899 GCA_000812895.1 Rutstroemia sydowiana | reverse complement strand
TCCACGTTTCGTCCCATTTATCCGTTAACCGTCACGAAAGAGTATTTGGTAGAGTTATGTCTTTGCAGGGGCTTAGAAACTTTCTTTCTTGAGACGACTTAATGCGTGGCATTATGGTGTTCTATTCAAAGTGCTTTCAATATGTTGAAAAGCGTTGAGTGAACTAATGCTCTAAGGAATTACATATATGTATGTTTTGACGCGTATTATTTACAGTTGAGATACGTGTAGACAGTTATGTCTACATGTACCATCCCAAGCTCGCCCTTCACCTTGAAATAACAAGGAACGCCATACCATGCTATGCTCTAACCAATAAAACGATCGCTCTTCCCACCTTAAAACTCCCAAGCACTGTTTACTAACGCGGCATTGAAATCATTGTTCACGACCTCGGGCCTTGTATGGAGCTGTAGGCCGTCACTTACACGCGGCAATATTCCCCTCGACCCGTCAATCTCCGCATCAATAATTACATCCACCCACCCCTTCCCGGTCTTCTTCCTTTCTTTATTAACCCACTTTCCTATACCCGCCGCCCCTTCTCTGTTTTGAATGTAAAGCGCCTTTTCACCCGGACTCGTCTCTTCAGTCTCGTCCCAAGTCCTACCGCTCCTCAAGACCAAACAATTCATCCTACCCCACATCTTTCCCCAATCAACCCCTTCTTTTTGTACAGCTAGTGCACCAATCCACTCCCCGCATCCTTCCAAATCCAAGTACTCTAATCCGTAACAACCCATTGCTAACTTTTTCAACACAATTCCGCCTTCCAGAAAATCACCATCGAGCGACCTAGAATAGAAGTTCGATGCTCCGTATTGTATATCTCTCCCTCTTATCGGACTACTAAAAACGGTCGTTGTGGAGTTTGGTGTCCGGGAAGGAGCAGGCCAAAAAGCAAGAGATAAATGTGTCAATGTGGGGAGATGCGGTGCCAGTGCCAATAGCTTCGCCCAGGAGACTGATGGTGAAGGATGTGAGAGAGAAAGGTGGGTGAGGTATGGTAGCGGCAAGGTGAGGTTATTTTCTTTCGCGGTCAGGATATTTCCGAGCTGCTTCAAGCTAATGGATCTCCCAATTGAGCCTCCGAGGTCAAGTCGGAAGAAATCGTCGTTAGGACCCCTCCCATCAATTTGTTCTTCCCAGTCCGCTGCTCCTATATCTTCTGTATCCGGATATCTTTGGTTGCCATCTTCGTACGGAGAAATCAATACATCTCTGAGAGCCTGATACCCGAGTCCTTCATCCGGTCCATATACAGCAATATAACTAAGCAGAATTATCTTGATTCTGGTCGGTAACCCCGCCAAATTGTTCCTCTCCCACGAGCTCATCTCCTCCCAGTTATTTGCCAAGCTCCTCAAGACTGTCTCCATCAAACTACTTCCCATCTGCCCTGTGCTAGCATCAGGCAACCCCGGAAAATAGCTGATACCCTCGGGAAATAAACGCCCAACCCCAACCTCTTTCCCTGATATCCGATTGCGATGTCGCGCTTGGACTTCTGCAGGTGCATGGATACTGCTTTCTAACCAACTTCTCGGGGCAGCCGGTCCAGCGGGGACTCGTCGTCCATTTGCATCAAATCGCCGAGTTCGATCTTGCCTACGTGGCCGAGGAGTTGGGGTTTCGGGTTGCGACAGAAGATGTCGGATTTGAGGTGGTAGAGTATGAGTACTCGGCGATAGAGAAGCAGCTGCACGGGAGTGTTCTTCAATGGAAATATTGGATTTGCGGAACGAGTTTAAGAGTTCGTTAACGGTGGATTGTGGTGCTTCATTGCTTCCTGCATTTGATATGTGATTAGTGAGTATAATGATGTGGATGTAGATAATAATGAGGTAGTGGGGTACTTCGGGAAAAATGTTGGTGGGACTGACGTACGATTTTGAGAAGAGGATCCGACGGTTGAAGGAGAGTTCAATGCTGGATGCGCTGTACTGGGTGGTTTAGAATATTGTGAAGTGAATCTTTTTTTTGGCATGGAGAAGTTGAATTAATGTTTATAAGTATATGTGAGTATTTATGAATGAACTGTTGGGTGAATAAGAATGAAAGTAAGTAAGCAAGTAGGGAAAGGGATGGGATGGACTTGACATTGAGATATATAGACAAGTACTTGTACCATAGATGAATACTAGGTAGTAGATGATTGATGAATCGCCTTTGAGTTTTGAAGGTCATTAATAAGTTACTAGTTAGTTGGCTTTGAGTACCTAGGTAGGTAGGTACGGTACAGGTACATAGGATAGGCTCGATAGGCTATAGTAGGGGTAATTGTAGGCGAATATACAAGTATTACCCATTAAAATTTTAGTGGATTTGCATTTGATGAATTTTGGGTGGTGACTCTTTTTAATTCAGCTACTACGTACGATACGACATCTGGACTTCTATTGATATTTCAATCTCATCTCATACCAGTAATCATAAGTCATACCTTGACTGGTAGTCATAGTCAGCCCTGTCGTCATTTATTATGATTCACCAAATATTCCTACAAGGCGTTGAGTCATATTTAACGTTTATTTACGAGTTACTGTAATGGTATATTCATTCAATACCGGTACATGACCATATTACCGTACTGTATTCAAATCATCGTACCATTTGATTAAAATTTGTCCTTGGTAATTCTAGAAAGAGTTGTCACAAGTTGCATCAAGTTGATACTACTCACTCATCTTTTACATATTGCTGTCCTGTTCTGCTCATGGATTTTTATTGAAAAGTTTCAACATCAAAAGCAGTTATAGGCACTCCGTATGTTACAACTGTGTTCGTTTTTTTTGGTTTATGGAATGAGATTTGAACAAAGGATTCTTCACATTCCAAAGCCTTTTCTTTGATTATTCAATTCTTGACAAAGTGCACAGTTATTGATTGGTTTAGGGTAAAAAATGAGAGACTTATCATACTAAGTGGTACCTTGGGCAAGCGTGTGCGGCCTTCATTTTACCATTTGGCTCTTTTGTAATCGCCACACCCCCTTAGAAAAAGCGAAGAAGACTATGATGCCCAACAGTTATATATCATATATTCAATACTGATATCTCAGATATTAATGATTTCGTGGAAATGAAGCATCGAAGGATTGTGGGTTCACTTCCGTTGAATGTATTTCTTAACCAAGCCCCGACGTAAACACTGGGTGATGCTAAGTTTATCATGATGCCACAGCCAATGAGACGTGTAAGTTCGTTGCATAAATCTGGGTGCTCGTGGTATTTCTCATTGAGAGGTGTGCATTCATAATAGTGCTCTTTTCATGTTCAATACTATCTATACCTTGAGATTCCCACTAATCACGTCCGGCAAGACGGTGCGGTTCATGCAGACATGTGCGTGTTAATCACAAATTTGGAGCTCGATCTTTTGTATTCTGGCTGGTGCCCATGTTTAAATAGTTGGTATTAATATCGTCGGGTTCATGGCTTGCATCCTTTTATTTCTACCCATTTGTGAAATTATGCTTGGCTACCAGGCACCCATTTTGCCTGTGTTTGATTCTATATACAGTCATGGCCTGGATGGAAATAATCCCTCAAGCCTGTTTAAGCATGGTACTGGCACTTGAATATCCATTATTTTTTGTGCTTTTTCCGAGTACAATCCTTTCTCCGACGAAAGGATTTCCAGCCAGAACTACTGCAAGGATAAGAAGCATAATGCTACCTCGGTAGACCTTGGCCCTATGAGTTCCCGCATTCTTACATTATTAAACTTTTATATGAGAGGTATAAAAGACATTACAATTGGTTCGACGTAGGATTATAAGAGACTGTGCCTGGATTGGCATGATAGGGGTCCTTTGTTATGTGACTTCAGGCCCAGCTCACCCCAGATTTCGACATCAATGTAAAAGAAGTTCCCACCGAATCGTAAGTTTAGATTGGAGCCACGCTGCTATAATGTTGTGTTGAAAACATAACTAACGGCTTCAATGTATTTTGAGTATGATGGCTTTGATGAAATAAGTCTTCTCTGACACAGTCAGGATTCTCGTGATATAGCGCAGCTAGATGCTTCTTGACGCGGGATCTCCTACTGATGGAGACAGCCATGGGATTTTATACACCGTAACAGGCCGCCCATCTCTAAGGATATATCATGGATGGTTAATTTGTCATGAAGAGCCAGCCGGTTTACATTTACTTTGCAGTCTACGAATGTCATGCAGAGCCAGCCACTAGCGCAAAGACTACTCCTGCTATTGGGCCAGATGGCGGACCTTCAAAACCAATGGAGAGTCTCAAAGCGATATGCATGAAGTGCTTCACGACTGGTAGCACTGTTATAACAACCACGGGAGTCAAAACCGACGCCTCTGCCCCGGAAGATGTCGTAAATTTCGTCAAAGACCCAGCCAAAGTCATCATTGATGTATTTGATTAATATTTTCAAATGATATTTGATCATGTTTTGGGCTAGGTCCTATAACTTCCACTTTTTCACCAAGCACTCCCAGAGGCAGATGAGGTAAAGTAGACCTCCATGTTTATCGTAATCATTGAAGGTTCCAGTCACTAATTGGTAACAGATTGGCGATACCGCCGAAACTGGTCTGTTTTTCGAAATCGAAGCGATATTAAATATGAATGTTCAGGTTCATGTTGCAAGTGGATTTGAGGTTGAGTTCCAGTCCGGCTCATCTACTGTACTCAAACCCATCAGCGGCAGCTTGCAGAAGAAAACTTGTAAGATAATAGGGCATATCGACAAACAAGTAATGATTTTGAGTTAACCTCTAAAACAGGAAAGGGATCACAGTGAAGGCTATACCATCGGAATCCAAATTTGGTGGGGCCTGCGTAGTAGTAGTAAAGTCATACTTGATTGAACCTATTTAAATCTAGTGGGGCCTGCGTAACGGCAGCTCTTAAATAAAAATTGAAAGCTGGAAAATTCGAGTCTGGTGCATATGTCGACGCACCTCAGTATAAGGTCTGCACCACACATCAGCCAAAACTACCGTGCGGTCTCGAATTTACGGGGGAAAAAAGCCGTCACGGCGGTCGTGTACGCGGAAGCTGGTCAAGAGATCAGTTATGCTTCATGGGCTGCCAGGCCCCACATTTTGCGGCAACTTTGTATAGCCAACCTCTCCCATCCAAGTGCTTCGCTAGTAGTCAAACTATTAGGACTACAAGATTGTATGTATCAGACGCTCCCCCGACGATCACACCCTCAAGTTCAAATACTGGTTAGCTCACCAAGGGCCCAAATAGTACTCTTAAGCCGTACTTCGCCAACTACGAAATGGATCGTCTCACCTAGCAAGTCAATTGACGCAGGTGTTTCAAGCAGATCATGTAGTATTGAGGCAGACAGTGGCATTATTAAGTTATATTCTCCCAGCAGTATCTACACCTATCCCTACCCCGATTTCACCACCATTGCTCCTACTGGCCCCGTGTCAAGCTCAGGTATCTCAAAAGTAGTAGAGGGCACAAGGACTACGAGGATTCCATCATCTGGTACAAAATCTGTCAGCAAACCTGTACGCCCAATATATGGTTCTAGTTTACCTAGCGATATCATAAGCACCGCGGAATTGTCTAGCACTCGTTCTCGCTCATATATCTCCTGGAGATCTACAAAAACTCCACCGATTCTCACGGGATTTGTCGGTGGCACAATCAATATTTAATCTTCTAGCGTTTCCTTCCCTAATGGCAATCTTTCACTCCCACAAACTCATTGCGTCTAAGAAATGTGTCTAGTAACCCTGGCCTACCAAGCAACTCCTACTTGCGAATTCCTTAACCGGATTTACAGCCTCTACACCTACACTTCTATCCTGTCAACCAACCACCATAAGCTCCATTACATCGCACACAGTGTACAGTTGTGCAGCACAATGAATCTAGTATCCTACCGATCAAGTTTCCACAGTTCTCCTCATGATAATCCATAATTTACCACCGTAGCCCCCTCCATCCCCATAACTGCCAGCCCCTCTTTCACACCGGAAACAATTGGGCTATCCTCGCCTTCTACCTTTACTACACATGTTCCCAATACATCTTCACTGAATCACTATTGCTGATGCTGCATCATTTGATATCCTACTTACTCCTTTCACAGAACATATTCAGAATATCACCGCGGCTAGCATCTTGGGAATCAATGCCATTGCTGCCTATTCTCCTACAGCACCACAGATTACTAGTGGTAGGGCGTGGTATGTACGTAGACAGAGGATTACCATCGCGCCTGGTATCATCACTACTATTAGTAATTCTGTTTCTACTACGACATTAGTAGAAGAGGGCACGGTGTTTATGAGGACACCGGGTGGGGATACAGGATATTAGCCTCTGGGAAATGGCACAGTGACTGGCTTGTCGCCTCTAACTACGGCGAGTGGAATTATGAGTGAGACCGAGGTGGGAGCAGGAAGTGGAAGGACATTATCGGCTGAACCAAGCGCGAGTGTAATTGTCTCATCCGGGACTGGGAAGGTATGGGATTGATGTTGTCGTGCGAGGAATACGGCGAGATCCGGTTCTTTTTCTAAAAAATATCTTAGACGCCTGTCTCTTCTGGTTCATGGAGTGTTGAGCGTTGTGATGGTTTCAGAAGTTTGAACATATGCCTGCAGTTGAACGGAAGGACGTGTGAGGTAGCATGCTACGTTTGAGATGGTGCTTCGTGGCTGGGACGTTATGGTCGAGATGTTTTAATGGATGATACTTTTGATTTTCAGTGTCATTTTAGGTAATATGTGATGAGTATATTCTTCGGAGACACTATACTAGACGAGAATATACAGTGGTAAGCAATTTCCATCAATAATCTGCTAGCACATCATTGCGCAAAAGGCTCAGATAGAGACCACGATTATATGAGTCCCATTTTCTCAGTGGAAGATAGACATTGAATTGGCCAAAATGAGGTTCGAAGATTGGAGTTATTAATGAGTGATGATTGGATATTGAAAATTGACCACTGGATGAGCATTGCCTACATTTACGCCCTTTCCATTATTTCATCTCCATGAAATTCCAAATAGTTTGCTCTTATTCTTTCCCGAGCCATCGGTAGCATCTGCATTCTCAAGATATAATCTCTGGTGTCCCCTAACATCAAGAAATAGATATCTGTAATAGAACTCGCTGTCTGTAGGTTTTTTGACCATGTGTAGATTCACTACTCCTTTATTTAAAGGCCCCTCGACATTGAAATGCATAATTAGATGTTCGACTCCTCGTCGATCTTTCGTTATATTTGACCTGTAGCCCTCCAAATCAGTATGCGAAGAGTAAAAGTTCTCAGCGAGGAGCATACGCAATAGGTCCAGCTCTAGCCCATTTACTCGTTGTAGCCTCGCCATATGCCCTTATTTTTTTGCCATTCCCTAATATCTCAATACATCGTGGATCGCTTTTCACTTGACCGGCTGCTCGGTTGAAATAGCTGACTTTGCTTTCAGGCGAAAACACTTCAGTGTATAGAAAATATATGACCCCTCCCTGATAAATATTTAGTATGATGTTCTTGGGACATGAGAAAATGGGCAGCCTCATAAGAAAATTGGGAGTCGGAGAAGAATAATTCGTACCGTCAATACTGCGCCCACCAGCACAGTTCCCAGATTGAAAGTTTGCTGCGTCGTCCTTGCAACTTTTTCTCGTGGCGATAGATTTTTCCAAGGTACTCTGCCATCATCGTTGAATGTAGTAACAGCCTTCCTCTTTGGTTGCGATGAGCTCGTTGTACCTAGGCCTGTATGTGTTGCATAGAGTCGCGCAGCAACAATTGGTCTGAGGGTTGCAGGTAGGTTAAAGAGACATGTTGCTCGACTGGAGAGTAGCATTTTTCAATTTACTAATAAATATAGCATTAATTCAAAACTTGAAAGGCGGGTAACAATTCCAATTGTAAACTCTGAAAGAGACGAGAATCTTGAAGAGACTCAATTGTATGAACTTTAAAGCTTGAACTTTTGAAGAGGAGCTGCAGCGGGGCAGCAGATGCAGTTAAAATACACCTTACCAATTAAGGTTAGTCAGCACGGACCAGCACGGCAATGTGGCCGTCCCTCAAACCTACATTATATTAATCTCCCAGTTTCATTACAATCGCAATAAAAAAGGGGATAACCAGGAAACAAACATACGACCGCCTGCTTCCTCTACGCGCATAATAGACAATTATCTGGAAGGGATTTCAATATGGCTGCTCTTGCTTCCAAGGTGCAGTCGCAGAAGATCTTCGAAAAATTGAAGACAAAGCCAGCAAACAAGGTGCGCATCAATTATCATCAATCTACCACCATCAGGTTTGTTTAAATACTGATTCATCTTGGGAATTAGATATGCTTCGACTGTGGGGCAAAGAATCCAACATGGAGTTCAGTACCCTTTGGCATTTATCTTTGCCTTGATTGCTCTGCGAATCATCGAAACTTAGGTGTCCACATCTCCTTTGTGCGCTCCACCAATCTCGACCGTACGTATATTCCCGGAAACATAATGCAATATGGGGGCTGAACTATGATATAGAATGGCAATGGGATCAATTGCGAGTTATGAAAGTCGGCGGAAACGAATCCGCCACAAAATTCTTTCAATCGAATGGAGGTTCCGCCGCCTTGAATAGCAAAGATCCAAAGACGAAATATGAGTCGAATGCGGCTACGAAGTATAAGGCGGAATTGAAGAAGCGCGCTGCAAGAGATGCTGCTGAGTACGATCTCTGATTGAGCACCGTCAAATTTTATGCTGATAAAATTGCAGATATCCAACCGAAGTCGTCATTACCGATGCTGTGAGCGCAGACGCCGCCGATGGATCTTCTACACCGGCTGGCGAACCCGATGATGATTTCTTCTCTTCTTGGGATAAGCCTTCGATCAAACGTCCCACGCCTCCAATTTCTCGAGCTGCAACTCCAGTCATTGGCCGAACTCCATCTCCATTCCTCAACGCCAATGCTGCGGGTAATGGCATTTCAAGAACGGCTTCGCCACTTTCTAACGCAGAAGGATCCGCAGCACCTGCGGCAAGTCGCATCACATCATCTGCCGCATTACGAAAGACAGCAACAGGGTCCGGACCACGAAAGGCAAACATATTGGGTACAAAGAAGACCAAACTGGGCGCGAAGAAACTCACTGGCGATGAGATCGATTTTGATGCTGCCGAGCGCAAAGCAAAGGAAGAAGCTGAACGAATCGAAAAGTTGGGTTATGATCCAGATGACGAAGAAGCAGTTGCCAAGAACACCAAAGCTGCAGAGCTCGCCGTCGTTGCACCCACACCAATAAGTCCAGGAAGAGCCGGTTCCGGTCATACCAGAGATCGTTCTAACGGCGAAGTTGAACGTCTAGGACTGGGTATGGGGCGTCTTGGTTTTGGACAGGTAGGAGGAGCAAAGCCGGCTGCTGCCGCGAAGAAGATGGGTGGTTTTGGTTCCGTCGGTCCTATCAAGGCAACTCAAGAAGGCAAGACAAGATAAATTTTGACGATATATTGGATATCCTGCTAATTTTACTGTAGATGAGGGAGAGAAGTATGCACGTCAAAAGTTCGGTACCCAAAAGGGTATTTCGTCCGATGAATTTTTCGGAAAAGGCACATTCGACCCACAAGCAAAGAACGAAGCCAAATCGCGATTGCAAAATTTTGAAGGCGCTTCGGCGATCTCATCGAACGCTTACTTCGGAAGACCTGAGCCAGAAGATGGTGGCGGTGAAGATTATGGCGATCTCGAAACAGCAGCAAAGGATTTTGTAAGGAAATTTGGCGTTACGGCCGGCGATGACTTGGACAACTTGACACAAGTTCTTGGTGAGGGCGCTACCAAGCTCCAGAGTGCAATCAGAAGTTATCTCAATGGTTAGATTGTTATTCCACCGATGTTTGCATATGAATGCTGGAGATGAAGGGGAAATGGGGAGTTGGGCGTTGCGGAGGTAACAAAGAATGTATGGTGAAAACGGACATACTCACAGATGAGCTGACAACAATGGCCAATAAAAGCTCTTTTGCAATGAGATGTCAACTTTAGCGCTTATGTTATGTATTAGTTTATGTCTTGAATGTCATTAGATGCCTATTATTATATCTAATTGCCATGCTTTTCGTTTTTGGGGTCGAGCTTTCTACAGACTTCCGAATTGTCACCCGTATTGATGTTCTCGTCTTTGTGAACAACACCATAACTTCGTACAGAGGGCGTATTTCTGATTTGCTCTTTTTCCGGGGAATATATAAGGCGGCTAGGTATGGATCTGATGGACTACTCGATATTATTATTCAGTAGGTTGGAGAAGATTGGAGATGTGACGTTCGCAGAGGTAGAATGAGAGGGCCGAGGGGCGAAGGGTGGGAGAGCGGTGTACTTTTTGATACTTTTTCTTTTTGAGGTGGAGATATGCGGGGGCGAGCGAGGGAGCTCCATTCAAATGTGAGTATGGTAAGGTTGTATATCAAACTAGGATAGCAGAATCACCAAGAATGGACTTGGGGCCGGCCCATGTTGCCTTCCACTCAATTCATGCCACGCCATTAAAACTCCCAGTTTCACAGGATGATTCAAACACACTTCAGTTCAAGAAGATTTATATGGATTGGAAGTAATTGCTGTATATTTCTCACTGATCAATCCCATACTTTCTACACATTTAAAAATAACCACAACCATTCGGACCTTTCAATCCTCGACTACGATGAAGCCACCTATTACCATGAGCTATATATGATCCATACTTGAGGCTTACAAGCTTGTGTGTTCTCTTCTTGACACTCTGTACTGATATATCAGTAAACGGATGATATAAGATTACAAACGCATTGTTGACTCACTACCAAAAGTCATAGCGGGAGCAAGTGAGCATCGGTTCTTTCATTTTACACTCCCCTTGCTCTCCACGTTTCGTCCCATTTATCC
>JWJB01000157.1:0-19417 GCA_000812895.1 Rutstroemia sydowiana | reverse complement strand
CTAGTAATAATGAATTATATATTGAAATATCTTAAATCATTCTATTCTTATTTAAGAATTTACCTAGGTAGTTCTAGATGTGGATCTTGATTACCTCTTCCGCTTCCGATCTCCGTAATCCTATATAGATTTATCATAATAATAACCACATCACCCAGTAGTATATATACCCATCTACAGTAGTCAAACAAATACTCGAGTATTTCATCCCTTATCGTATGAGCTTTATTATCTTTTACCTTTTCTACTTGTAAAGAAATATTCTTAATAATTACCAAGTTCTTTTCATGTCCTATATAACAAGTATGACACTCAAGTCATTGGAATTCAACCACCATCTATGTACTCGAGTAAAATCTACTACTAATCCTCTACGAGGTATTGACTGTACTTTATCCCTATATATTGAATAAATCCACCTTTAATAGATAATTGGGGGATACCAATATACTAATTCTACCGAATCCCATTCGCATCCACAACTATAATCTCGCTATAAGAATCCTTGGTATACAAGACCTTGATATATATCCTTTAAGAAACCCCTTTCAAGAAAAAAAAAAAAAATTTACCCCCCAACCCTTATACTTCCTACAGAACCGAGGTTTTCCTTTCAGCTACCGATGTTCCGGTATGTATTAGTAAAAATATCAGGTCATTTCATGGTCTTAGAACCTGTGTTTGAAGAATAGGATCTAGAGGCTGGTAGACAGTACTGTAAAAACTTAAAAGCCTTGGTGCTCGGATCGGTAGCACTTCTTCAAATTCCCCGCGAATTCGTTGAAACAGTTCAAAAAAGCCTAAAAGATGACCTATAGTACAATACCTAGCGATTCTCAACCACTGATGATTGAAGTATTACTCGTACTACCAAGATACAAACTGATAGTCCAAATTGAAACAATCACAAGGCGTCCAGTTTCATTAATCATAATATCGTTCTAGAAGGATTTCATAGTGTTAAAAAGATCTTCAAGATTCCGAGAGTCATTTATAAAGTGTCAGAACCGAAGTTGTAGAAAGATAATATACAATTTATCATGTAAAGTTTGACCTCACATGTTCGCCACTCTGCCCGTGGAACAAGAAGCAAAGTGGAATATCATCCATTCAAAGGACATGCTACTATCTAGAACGCAAAGCAACGCAGTGCATAGCTCTCAGAAGCATTTGAATACCCCCATTTCGAATATCAACACGCCACAAACGCCCCTGTTTTATTTTCAGTTCAAATATCCCTAAGTAATTGCATGCCTGGTATCCATCCACCATCCACCCCCAATAACTCAAAGAAAAAAGTACATTCCCTCTCCCAGCGATGAGATCTCTCGAAATGGGCCACTAGATAAGGACATGATGAAAGAAAATTTGATGAGAATGATCATTAACAACCCTCGCTATGTTCATCATCACTCATAGTCTCATAACCAGCATCCTTTTCCATACCCACAACTTGTATCGTAATTGCCAAAAGCTTCTCGACCATTTCTCGCTTTAAGTCTGTTTTCAAACCACTCTTCTCACCATCTTTGCCACCAATCCAGAGTCGAAGATTGCCAGCAAACTTCTCTAACGAGTTGGCGCATGTCAAAGCAACTAAAGAATGGTCATGCATTTTCTCAACAAGCTTGAACATTGCAGTAAACCCAAGTAAAGTTAGATTGTTCGGGACAATCGAATTGATTATCTTGGGAGCATTATCGGGGTTTTCTGGCATTGGGTAGCGCTCTAGGTGGGCAAGGGCCATTGCGCAGTGAATAGATGTTTGGATATCCGGTAAGTTGGCAATCGAGGTTTTGGTATTCACATTTGATTGAATGGGGGCCTTCTGCTGGCCAGCCCCAATAGCCTTTAGTGCAATGGCAATACTCTTTCCACGTTTTTCTTTGACGAGAACAGCACGTGCGACTAAGGCACGGATTTGGGCACCTGATCCGGGGGGCGCTGTCTTGATAGCAATATCAATCTCATCAGCGATTGACTTGTGTGCGGTCTCTTCGGATTCCGCGCCAAGACTTTTTGCCAAAACCCTATGCAGAGTAAGACTTGACCACCAAGCTGCAACAGCATCTAGAGGACTACGAATAGCGAAATCATCCACGACACGATCCATTCCGCAATTAACCTCTGTGTTGTTCGTGGTTGGCAAATTCCAAGCAAGATTGTAAGCACGTTGTACAATTGCGTCAACGAGAACATCATCACACTTCTGCTCAAGAAGAGTTGCAAGGTGTTCAGGTAGTTCATCCGATTGTTCTTTTGTATGGGCCATCAGTTGTTGTAGTTGTTTAGCCTCTTCCCACTTCCATCGTGCCAACTCCCTAGCAGCCTTTTGAATGAGGTAAGAACCGGTGAAGTTTGCATTGCCCAATTCCCAGAGGAGGACCCCGACGTGTAATGACTTGAGCATGAGACGTGCTGGTGTGTCAGGCAGAGTACCAGAAGCCAACAGAGTCAAAGTCAAACGGCTCTTACTGACTTCGACATCGCCGCCAGTGAGTTGGGCGTCGAGTGCAATTGTCCAAGCTTTGATACGTGCAACTTCTTGCTCTTCTGTCGTCCCAGTTACCCAGAAATAAAGTGACGAGCCGACAAGATTTCGTAGAGCAAATTTTCCGACTTTCGTACACAAAGCCACCGCCTCAAGAAAGAAGTTGTGCCTTGGTACCCAAACAGTTTGGATTGCTGTAAGCCATGCTTGTCTGCGGACCTGAATAGAAGAGGCAAGAGACGGCGCTGCAGTTAAATTGGCCCACTTGGAAACTTTTGACTTTGGCTGGGGTGTTAAAAATGAGGGCAGGAAATTGTATACGATTAGGCCAAGAACCAAGAGCAGTTGCAAATTATGAATCATTTGGATGGCTGGTACATGATAACCATGGAAGTGGATGTCGAGTGCCGAATGCACATAATAGCTGAAATTCCGAAGAGCTTGGCTAGGAACAGCCAACAGGCCGCGAGCACCAGGTGTGTTTGTATCCTGTTCTGATTCATGGAACCCTTGCATGATCATCAGGCCGGCAAGTGAGCCGACCATGAGCTTGCCGAAGTATCCCCCTCCTTGCCAACCATTAGGTCCGATAGGTTGACGGTTCTGGCTGTATTGCGTAGGTACAGCGAAGGCCTCTTGGCCCATTTGATTATGCATTCTTCGTATATCGTCGGGTACTGGAATCATGCCTTGATCAGAAGAAGGTGAGGGGCCTGGAGTGTTATAATCGGGGGCGTATTGGTAGGGGTTCATGGGCTGCTGTTGCATAGGGCCAAATCCTAAAGATCCAGAGATAAAAAGCTTCTCGAATGCGCTGATACGAGTCTTCATTTGAGTATTCTCATCTTGAAGACGTGAGTTACGCTTCTCCAGATGACCGATATACTCTGTAGCCTTAGCTAAAACCTATTTTATATTGATAGTCAGCACTGCGTTTAGCCCATAACATAGTGGCGTGATTTTGAGACTCGCATGATGTTGAGCCATTTCTCAACCCATTTCCGTGCCGCACACATGTTTATGACCTCATAAACGATAAGAAACAAGAACTCACTGTTGCTTTATTCAATTTATGAGCAGGAGTAAGGCCTTGAAGTTCCTCTCTGTCATCGGCAGTATCTTCACCACGCGCACTCTTTTGCATGATGCGCAGACTTGGTACACTGTCCCGCAATTTCGCAATCTTGTCGTTCAAATTTGTTCGATATCTCTTTTCTATCATATTGTGGGCTGTCTTTTTCACAGGTGGGTGTTGACCTGCAGAATCATCTTCATCTTCATCGGCTTCGGCGGAAGATTTGCGTTTGCGACTTTGGTCGTTGGATTCTGGGGAAGATACGGAATTGCTTTTGTACGATGTTGTTGAATTTGGGCTGTGTTGGTTTTGTGCTCGAGTCTGGGATTGATAACGAAGGTGTTGGGGCATCGCAATATCGCGCAGCTTTTCAAGCTCTGTCGGACTAGTAGATTGATTCATTCTTGCGTATGATGGTGCTATATCTTGAACTTCCTCTTCTTGCTTTGGCATTGGGGGGTCCCAATTGAGCGGGGTTGAATACAAACCACCGTCGTAAGGTGGTGTATCTTGATCCCAATTAGCAGCAAACAAAGGATCTTCTTCGAGACCTAGTGAATCTGGGAAAGCTGCGTTGTCAAAATCATTCGTAGGCTCAAGACCGGCTGATATTCCCGTCAATGTTGGATCGAATGGAGAATTCTTGGAAGCCATGGCCAGGAACGGAACCTATAGCTGATTATGGGGAACAGGTAAGAAAGTGGTTTGATTCTTGTAAATTCAAATTCAAGAAAAGAAGTCGATGTAGGGCTTCGACAAGGATTGTTATAATTTGATTATGCATGAGAGTACAATTTTTGAGAGAAAAGGGAAAGTTATTTTTTGATTTCTATGGAATAGAGTCAAGAGAGCTGAGATGGGCCAACTGAATGGACGCCGGAACTACAAAAATGGCCTGATTGCTCGTATGATTTATCTGAAGATTGAATTATTTTTTTATCGTTTGCTTTAAATTACCAGGGTATCTCTAATAGAAACTAACTAAATTGGGCAATTACATTATAATAACACCCTTTTATTCAATATTCTACTCTTCTTCGCTGTTTCATTCATTTATCTACATATAAATAATGTTAAATAAAACAAAACATTGTCCAAACGAGTATAACTCAAGCTATATTTATTAATTATTGAGGTAAGCTTATCAATACCTGAGTAGTTCCAAGAATAATAGAATATACTTCGAAAATGCAATGTAATCATGTACTACCTAGGTACTTGCTTCCTCCGATACAGGTAAGACCTGGTATATATACATACAGTACAGTACAGTACGTATTGTAGGAGATGAAAGTTGTGCTGTGAACTTGTGGTCCTTTACTACTATGATATGATTTTATGCTTGGTGACAGAATCTGGACATTCACGTACCGGTACTTCAAGATGGCAACTCTCTGAAAATGTGCTGCATGGCGCCTTTGGATATGTAATATCACGTGAATATCACGTGGAATTTAAATACAATCAATGACGGGGGAGTCATAAAAAAAAGAGGGTTTTGAAGTGAGATATATATCTCCTCTACGATGGTCAGTAAGTTTCCCAACTTTATGTCTGTATCTTTTGTGGATCATGAACAGAGATATAGTTTTATATTGAACATTTGCGCGGAGATGACGGAAATACATTATATAGTTTTGGACCTTGTAACCCTCGAAGATACATACGGAACACATTACGGTAAGCTGACGACTATATAGACTTTTTGGAGATATTAGATAAGATAGTCGATTAGATGAAATGATACACATCACAAGGTTCGCCTCCGCCACCCATTTCAACCTGAGTATTTCCTAATTTGCTATTCCATATCCAGGATTCCAACAGATTTTACATTCATACAATTCTAGATGGAAAATCATCAGGGACGGGGTAGTAAATATACAAAGTTCTTTGATGTCTTAAGCTTCCGTACTGATATAGACACATACGAGGAGTACCTCTATCATAAATGATATACTCGAGTATTCAAGATTTGTCCCTAATCAATGATTTACATCTTGTATCCGCGTGTTCTTACCTCATATACCCCGCATTGAATTATAGTATATCGATTGTACTGAGTATGACTGTCGTACAATCTGCGGACTCCTTTATCAGTGGTTAGTTCTACCGGTATCTCATCCCCTAGCTTTAACTTTCCGTCTCGTTCCAGATGAAGGCCCATTCCACCGAGGAAAAACATGTATCTATGACAAGGAATCCTCGAGCTTAGCTTAGAACGGAACGGATCATATACCGAGTGCAATAAATATAGTAACTGTTAGAACGTGCCTCTTTCCCACTCTACGGAGAAGACGGAGAAAGCTGTGTGAAGATGATTTTACTTATTTCTGGAATTATGGTGAGGCTGACTTAATATCTCTCCTCTTCCTTCTCATCTTCTTCGCCATATCAAACTCTCCTTATTTCTGCTCGACTTGTTGCCCTCTACTATTTCTACTACACCGGGTTGTCGAACAATCTTCTGAAAACACAGATTTATAAACCAAAACTTTAGAAGGGTGAAGATAATACAAGACGAGAGAAATACTCGCAGTCATGTCATATAACTGTCGACCCCAAGTTCTAATTGCTGGCGTGGGTGGTCCAGTCAAAGGGGCCCCTGATGGTCTAGAAGATTCTCCAGGCGAGAGCCATAATTCTGGTAGGAAAAGGGTAGTTGTGGTCGGGTTAGGAATGGTGGGAATTGCTTTCATGTTAGTATGGATTTAGTCATATTTTTTCACGTCAAACCTGTCTCGGTGCCTATGTAAAAGATTATGGTAACAAACAAAATCATGCTTGGAGTTGCTAACACTATAACAGAGAGAAATTAATGAAGTTAGATGCACGAAGGAGAGGGTATGATATTGTTGTTATAGGAGAGGAATCACATTTGGCCTACAATCGAGTAGGCTTGACGACTTTCTTCCAACACCGGAAAATTGAGAATCTATATCTAAACCCGAAAGACTGGGTAAGTATGTTTTATATTACGATCACTATCTCTTCTTGCGAATAACTCCTGATCTATATACGATAGTATTCAAATGTTCCAGATGGAGCACTAAGGTATCACATCAATACCAAAGTCATACAAATCCACCCAGACGCCAAAGTCGTTTCCTGTTCTTCTGGCGAAAATGTCCCTTACGATATTCTAGTGCTAGCTACGGGTTCTGAAGCTCTTGTACCACGGCATACGCCCGGCCATGATGCTACAGGAGTGTTTGTTTATCGCAATATCGAAGATCTCGAGAATCTCATCAAATTTTCGGAAAATAGTGAGCATTTTCAATTGTTTAGTCTCTGTCCTTTCTGATGTCCAAGCCCACATAACCATCTCAACTCTTGTCAGATTTCCTCTTTCTGAAAATCTAAATCAAGAAAAGACTGACTTTTTTCATTCTCGGTAAAAGAAGGGAAAGGTACTCATGGACTTGTCGTGGGTGGTGGATTGCTTGGACTCGAAGCAGCAAAAGCCATGATGGATTTGGAGAAGTACGAGAAGGTACATCTGATAGAGAGAAACCGATGGGTACTGAATCGACAACTGGATAGTGATGCGGGGTTGTTGTTAGTTGAGAAAGTAAGGGATATGGGTCTGGATGTGTTATTATCGAAACGGGTTGGGAAAATTGAAGTGACAGATGAAAATGCTGTGAAAGGTGTGGTTTTCGAAGATGGAGAAGAGATGCAATGCTCGACTATCTGTTTCGCTATTGGTATCAAGCCGAGATACGAACTCGCTCGTCAAGCTGGTATCAAATGTGCAGATCGTGGTGCTGGTGGAATCGTGGTCGCAAATGATTTGAGTACCAACATCAATGGAATCTATGCTATAGGTGAATGCGCTAACTGGGAGGATCAAACGTTCGGTCTCATTGCCCCTGGCATCGAGATGGCCGATGTACTAGCTTTTAATCTGACCCAAGCAAAATTACACGCAAATCGATCTTTTAAAAGACCAGACTTGAGTACCAAGTTAAAGTTACTTGGTATAGAGGTTGCGAGTTTTGGGGATTTCTTCGCGGATCGAGACGGGCCTAAGTATCTTCCTGCTCGAGCTAGGAAGAAGGAAACATCTCCGGATGCTGTCCGAAAACCGACGGATAAGACTGCACTCTCTTCCATCAAAGCAATCACCTATAAGGATCCTTTCAATGCTGTGTACAAGAAATACCTGTTTACAGAGGATGGTAAATATTTACTTGGGGGTATGATGATTGGCGATACCAAAGACTATGCCAAATTGGTATCGATAGTCAAAAACCAAAAACCATTGGATATACCACCTAGTCAATTGATGATCGGAGCAAGCAAAAACGGAGACGAGGGTGTGGACGACTTGGATGACGATATGCAAATTTGTTCTTGTCATAACGTAAGCAAAGGCACTGTCGTCAAATCAGTCAAGGAAGGGACTTGTAAGAGCATTGGAGATGTTAAATCCTGCACGAAGGCTGGCACAGGATGTGGTGGCTGCATGCCACTTGTCACCAGCATTTTCAATACTACAATGAACTCCATGGGTCAAGAAATCAAAAACCACTTGTGTCCACACTTCAATTACTCTCGCGCCGATCTCTACAACATAATCTCGGTCAAGAAGCTACGAACTTTACAAGAGGTGATGAAAGAAGCCGGCAACGACCCAAATTCACAAGGATGCGAGGCATGTAAACCTTCCATTGGATCAATTTTCAGCACATTATACAATGATCACGTTATGCGCAACCCACTTCATGGGCTCCAAGACACCAATGATCGATTCCTCGGCAACATCCAGCGCAACGGCACGTTTTCCGTCGTTCCTCGCGTCAGCGCTGGTGAGATAACACCGGATAAGTTAATAATTATTGGTAATGTAGCGAAGAGGTTCAATCTGTATACGAAGATTACTGGAGGCCAAAGAATCGACATGTTTGGTGCAAAGAAGCAGGACCTCATTGCAATATGGACGGAGCTGGTCGAAGGCGGCATGGAAAGTGGACATGCTTACGCGAAGTCCTTAAGGACTGTGAAAAGTTGTGTTGGAACAACGTGGTGCCGGTATGGGATTGGGGATAGTGTTGGGATGGCGGTGAGATTAGAAGAGAGGTAAGTAGTAAGATTCATTCTTGATTGCGTCTAACTAATTGAACCTGAACCAAGATATAAGTCATTGCGTAGTCCTCACAAGATCAAAGGTGGTGTAAGTGGATGTGTGCGTGAATGTGCTGAAGCACAGAGCAAAGAGTTAGTTACCCCTGAATTCAAAAAATTGGCAAATTCCAATATTTCTTTTGGGAAATTCAAAAAATTGACAGAATAAAAATGACTGACAAACTACAGTTTTGGTCTCATAGCCACCGAAAAAGGCTTCAATATCTTTGTAGGTGGCAATGGCGGCACCACCCCACGGCATAGCGAGCTTCTCGCTAAAGATGTTCCCCCGGATACCGTAATTCCCATCCTCGACCGCTACCTCATGTTCTATATCCGCACCGCCGAAAAACTGCAACGTACTGCTCGCTGGCTCGAAGCTCTCCCGGGCGGCATCGCCTATCTTCGCTCTGTAATTCTCGACGACAAGCTCGGTATCTGTGCTAGTCTGGAAGCGCAAATGGAAGAGTTGGTTTCCTCCTTCTTCGATGAATGGGCGGCCGCCATCAACGATCCTATTATTCGTGCCAAATTCCGGCAATTCGAGAATACGGATGAGGTTTTGGAGAATATGGAGACAGAACAAGATCGAGGTCAGACACGGCCTGTACATTGGGTAAAGGAGAGCGTTACCCAAGATTTTAAAAATACAAAATGGACGAGCTTGGCATGGCAACCTATGATTGCCGCGTCCCATTTTGAGGGTGCGGACGGGATGCCAAACGGGATATCGGCTTCTGTGAAGAGAGGTGATACGCAATTGGCGGTGTGGAGAGTGAAAGGGAAATGGATTGCAAGCCAGCAGATGTGCCCCCATAAACGCTCTTTTATATTGAGTGATGGGATCCTAGGAGAGGATCGGGGAGGAAGAATGTGGGTGAGCTGTCCAAATCACAAGAGGAATTTTGAGTTGAGTGGAGAGGGCAAAGGAAGATGTATGAATGACGAGGAGCTTAGTATTGCTATATTTGAGGCCGAGAGCAGAGATGATGGGATGGTTTATTTGAAGTTGCCGTCAGTGAGGGAGCTGGATGAGGTATTGGGAACGGAGCGGTGGAGAGTAAAGAAAGGGGAAAGCGGAGAGGGCGAGTTTGAAAAGTTAGACAGGAGAATTGGGTTCAATGGAATGAAGATAAAGGGCAGGAAACCGTTTGAGATAAAAAGAGACTCGAAGCTTGGTAGAGGAGCAGAGGGTAGTATTGAATGGTGAAGCTAGTGGCATCTGATGGAAAAGATATAAATCTAGATTACGTTTTTTTTGAAAAACTTGATTGTTTAAGAGAAAATTGAACAATTAGTTTGATAACTTTATTCTTTGGATTGTTAAATTTTTTTTTTGAAGATCTGATTTGTTAGATGCGAGATAAACAAGCATTTTTATAGATTTAATTTATTGAAGGGGGGTTGAAGATTGAAACGAGATGTTGTTCATATTTAGATCTCATCGCTCATTGTCTATAGACATCCTTATATTATTGTTCAACTTCTATTTGATCAATCAGATCTATAAAGATTATTGTTCATCTCGAATTTGATTAATCAAATTCTTAAACCCTTTTTTAACAATTCAATATTCATCTTCGACATAAACAATGTTCAACCAATATTTAGAGAGTCAATGTTCAATCTTCAATCCTCACTTGATAAACCGAATGTTCAAATCCCATTTTTAACAATTCAATGTTCATCTTCTATGTAAACGATGATACCAGTTTCAATCATTGAATGGAAGCTGGACATTGTCTTAGTGATTGAGTGAACGACAGTACAGTATCAGTGCAGCCGAGTGATGATATAATGTAATGTAAAGTAAATTTTCAATATCCCCCAATATGCAGCCGCGTATATAGATACGTTATATTATACACAGAAAACCCAATATGAAACCGTTTCCCTCTTCATCACTTAGGCACTCATTTACAACAACTCTTTTCGTCAACCAACGTACTGACCCTATCCGTTCTATCCAACACACTCTTACTCTCATTTTCCTTCGCCGCTGCAACACTGCTTGGTGTGCTGCAATAACTAGGTGGTACATCAAGCGCCGGGTTCTTGGTGAAGAAATGACGTGGGCGCAACAGCAACGTCATAGGCTCTGCAGGCATAATGGGGAAATCTTCCGGAGCGGGGAAATGCGTAATGCCGAAGGTGTGCCATAATACGATATCAGTGTTGGCAATGGAAGCCTTACCGTTGGCGATCCATTCAGGAAGTCCTTTGCTTGGTTCGCCTGAGGTTTGCGGAACGTGGCGCCCGGCTGGGTGGAGTTGGTCATCGGAGTCTGTAGATGGTTAGCTTGTTTCTCTCGTTTTTTTTTTGTGTGGGATGGGTGTAAAGAGGTGTAAGGGTAAGAATAGGGAGGTGTAACATACAAGGAGTTACATGCACAGCATGTCTGGCGAATCCGGCACGTTTCCACACAAGAGAACCCTCCTTTGGCATAAGTTTTGGTATTTCGCGACTAACCAATTTATAGGAGACTGGCTTGTGACTATATGGGTTCAACTTGTTGGTATTGGCCATGTCCCATGTTCTAGATGTGACGCCATCGTAATCGCTAACGGCCTCGTCCACAGTATTGTATTGCGTTTTCTTGGCATAGAAAGCATTGCCGTAAAAGTTCTCAGCGCTACCAACCTCGCCAGCACCTTGCATAGCATCGGCTTGGAAGACTGTGTTGTTAGGGCCATCGATGTTGGGGTCAATGCGCAGACAGAAGAGATGCTGGTGATTGTGGGCGTTGACACCTGGGTATACTTCGGTTCCCCAGCCCTTGGTGTCCTCTCCAGGGTTCATGGAGTAGGTGTTGAGGATACCAGTGAGCTTGATTTCTAACTGAATGGTACCATCCTGGTGGAGGATCCAATATACGCAGTACTCGTAGTTAGCGGCGGTGAAAATATGCGAGATGATTAACTTGCGGCCGCGGGTCACGATCACAGACTCGTCACGGAAATCGGTGTGTTTGAAGAGAATGCCAGCATCTTCTTCGTGGATACAGATGGCGTTTTTGATGGTGGTGCTCTCTCCAGCGCGGTTGACAAATGCGGCCTAAAAGATTTTGTTAGTGATTCTGAAATCGCGAGTGAGGATTCTATTTTACTTACATCCATGTAGTGAATCGCACCTTTGCAATCGCAGCCGAGGGCAAGACTATTGGTCATATACCCTCCTCCATATTCACCAAGATCGAATGCATGTTTGCGTTGATGAGGATGTTCGGGGTTTCCGTAAGGAACCACCATCTCGACGAGAGAAAGTCTGTAAAAAACAGGTCTAACATTTCCCTTATCGTTATATGTGATGTTGTTGAGGACAATACCCTCTTTATAGTTGAAGCCGACATGCAAATTCCAATTTTGCCAGCTAATAGAGCGACCGTCAACCTTGAAAGACACACCAGCGGGTTGTGTGATATTGATGGGTGTGATATCTTTTCTGTAGCCTCCTTCTTTCTCAATACTCGCTGGGTGATAGTTGTTTGGTGCAGCTTTGCTCAATGGTCTTCGCACATCAGGAATATCGATATGTACAATCTCTCTTTTTTCGGCATCGAAGATCGGGCAGAAATCGAGAGGGAAGGAATATTGGGAATCGTCGATATGAGGGCGGTAGTACATAAGCGCTTGTTGCAGACGCACGTTGGGGCCGAAGCGGTGGTCATAACCAATTGTCCATGCTATTGTCGCTTAGTAAATAGGAGAGGCAAATAAGGATGCTGCGGCAAACTTACGATCGCAGAATACTTTGTGCATATCTTCTTTTGGAACACCACTTAAAACGCATTGCTCAATGACTTTGGGATCCTTTCGAACCACATGCTCAACAATTTGAAGATCTTCCATGGTGATCTATTGCTTCGGGTTAGCCATATCACTAATCAATCATAATGGGCATAACTTACCAATGGCTGCACACCATCTATATGTTCCCACTGCAATACTTTCCCCTCAACCAAATCTACCAAGCCATCAAAGACTTTACCCCCGGGGGCAATCGCAACCACATCTGCAATTCTCTTTGGTCTAGGCAGCGTGTTTGGGCTCTCTAACCATTTTGTCATCTCCGCCTTTCGCGGTTCGTACAATGAAATGGCATTGTAGTTTACATTACCCTTTTCCGCGCTGACAATTTGAACAGCTTTCTCGATTTCTGCATTGCTGAGAGGATCGAACGGATGTGGAGGAGGTGAAGTGGCAGAGATGTGATGAGCGAGTGATTGAAGTCTGTTGGTAGCCATTTTGAATAACAGCATACGAGATACCAATTGAAACTATAATAATATGTAATTGTCTGAATTGAATTCGGACAGTGTCGTGAAAGATGCAGTAGAAAGTGGTATACAGAATAGAAAGGCAATTGGGGGAAAGTCGAGATCATATATCTTTACCTCAAGTAAAGGCAATGTAGGAAAGCGGGACTTGGTGTATCAATTGGGTCAAGATACGACAACTCAACAACTAATAAAACATCACAATTGCAACCCGGTAACGCTCATATCAACTCCTGCATATTATTCTGGGTGTTAATCGTGTGGATGGAAACCATGAAGCTACTCCGATTGTACGTCCGAAATCTTTCAATAATGGCGTTGACATGGAGGAAGCTTGCCAGCTTGTTAGAAAGAGTGGATAAGAGGGGTCCGATAAGATATTGAGATGTCGATAAGGATTTGACGATCCACTAGCCAATGCTAGCCATTTTATTTTGCAATCTGCTTCGGGTTTTTTGACCTCATTGGGTTGGTTCATGTGGGGCAAGAGAGCTTTTGTACAATTCGGGCATTGGAATCCAGAGAGCAAAAGATCTTACTTAGGAATGTTCTAGGTATTATTAGTGTATCAACCTACATGATGAGACATGACGATGAAGATGGGAAATAATAATCCTAATATCAATATCAATATCATGATTGGTAGTCAACTGGATCGAATTGTTGTCGTTTTTATGTAATTTCATCTATTTCAATTCGATTGGAAGCATTGATGATATCTATCGTACTTGTTATTGTTACCATACGTTGTTACCATACTACTCTTAATAACGCAGCACAAGGCGAGGGAGGTTGTTAGAAGTCACCACTTGCCAAATACTGTTGTAACTAAATTCTCTAGGATATAATCACTCACGAATCACTCAAGATAGATATCGAATAGTCATATTTAGATCAGCATAACATTTGTATTGAAGTTATACTTATGTCTTCTGACCAGCAACCCAGGACAATCGTAAATACTACATACAAGAATAAAAAGTAAGGAACACCCGATCTACGGCAAATCCACAATATATACAAATGGAGTTTGACTCAACAACCCTTCAAATCTATACCTCTAATGGATTCAAGAGAATCTAAACTTAAACACACTGAGAGTAGTAAGTGTTTTGAACAGTGCAAGTACCAGCGGCGCAGGTGGTTGCTCCAGTCCATCCGGAACCACCACATTGTGCGTACATAGCAGCTCCAGTAGAGGATCCAGAAGAGCTAGCAACAGATGAAGTGGCAGCGGATGCGACGCTTGTGAGGACGCTCGATGCAATAGCGACGACAGCTGAGGAGGCTGCGGTAGCTGCAGCAGAAACGGAGGTGGTGAGGGTCTTTTTGCTGCAAGTAACCTTTGAGCTGGCTGCTGAGGATGCAACAGCTACGGCAGCAACAGATGAGCTAGTTGCGACAACTGCAGAGCTTGTGGCAACTTCAGAGCTAGTGGAAACAACTGCTACTGCTGCCACACTGGAAAGAACGGCGACAGAAGAAGATGAACTAGTGGCGGCGACTGCGACGGATGAACTTGATGCAACGGAGGAGCTTGATGCAACAACGGCAGCAGCAGAGCTTGAAGAGGTGGTAGAAGAGCTTGAGGCAGTAGAGTTGAAAGTGGATCCAATGGCACCCCACTTGATGTTGGAGAATTTGACTGTGGCATCTCCGGAGGCACTCTCAACTTCAGATGGAACACCTGAAGTAGTAGCACAAGAACCACGTGCAACACCTGGGGTAGAAGCATCACCAGTGGTTGGGTAGTCGGAATCGAGCCACAACATGTTGACATCGTAATCATCCCAGATTGACATGACAAGAACCATACCGTCAGCCATGGCCTTTGACATTTGTGCAAGACCACCGATGGTCGCAAACTCATCAGTGTCACCGAAAGCGGTCTTCTGAGCAGTACAGAAATCGTCAGTGATAGAGTTTCCTGTGACACCGGTGACATCAGACACAGAGTTGTCAATGACAACACCATCTTGGACGTAAAATCTCTTAATTTCAGACAAAGTGCCAGTGGTAGTGCCATCATCAGTAATGAATTGAGTAACAACGGTGAAAACCTTTGAGGTGTCAACGGTCATGGCGTCGCCGTAGAAGGTGGTGTTACCCCTATCACGAATGTTAGCATTTTTTCTTTCAGGATTCCCACGCCCGAACTTACATGCGAAAACTGTTATAATCACAGCCGTCCATATCACAGACGGAGGCATAACGGTCGTCGATACCACAGTCTGTACCTGTGCAAGACGTTTGCTCGGTCACACTGCAAGGGTGAGGTGTATAGGCGGCGGACATGCTGTTAGCTTCCCAAACATCCATCTCCATACAGCAAGATCCAGTGGATCCTTTGCCGGTGTTGGCATTGTTAGTGCTTGCTGTCCAGTTGACGGTGTTGGCAGCACCGTCGATGAATTTGATGTCTTGGGGACATTGGGCATCACAGTATCCTGTGCCATATGCCGCGCCGGCCTAGATATATAGATTAGAATATGTTTGCAAAAGAGGCACCAGCAGGTGCAATAAACCCGTCACCACTCGGAAACATTGAATTGATGTATGTAGCATGCACAGGAAGATCAATGTCACGTGAGTTTTCATCACGTGGACTTTCATGAACTCAAGTCGAGTCATTGATCAGCCGACACCTGAACATTATAAACTAAGCAGCCGAGATTGGATAAACCAATAATCGAAAGTTTGCTATAGTTGACCAGTGTGTTGTGGTGACAGAATTGTTGCACAAAATGATGGGCTGGAGGAATACATACTGTGTTTGTTGGGAAACGGGTCATTCCACCATCAGAATCCATCTGAGCGAAATACAAAGCGCCGTTAACACCACATGGTAATGTAGACACATCGACGTCAAAGGTGAATTCTTGACCCAAGAGTTTGAGCATTTCGTAAGTGGTGTCATCTGATGACATCAAATAATTGCGGTTTCCGGCGTTGGTGCCCTCCACAAGTTGGAGAGACAATGAAGCACCATCGGCAACGATACCATATGTTCCTTCATAGTCAGCACCATCGAGGACACAGTTGGCAGCACATGTTTCAGGATCTGGGCAAAGAGTCGCATCCCAGGTGTTACCGGTGTAGCAGTTCGTAGAGCCGGTAGTCGCATGGGTCCATCTCCAGTTACCGTCGAGGACAATGGATTGGACAGAGTCTGTACATCCCGTCTCATCGCAGACACTGACGGTGAGAGGAGGGTGAGTTTCGGTGGTTAGGGTACCAGCACCTTGGGCACTGACGGCCACAACTAAGGAAGAGACTGCGAGCGCTGCGGCAATCATAGTGAAAAAATTGTTAAAGAAAGTGGGTTAAAGAATGTAAGTTATTCAAAAGAATGTAAAGTTTGGATTGATGAGGAACAATGAAAAAGAGAGGCGACTGCGAGGAGTTTTATATTCTCTACTTTGCCATTGTTAGCCATAGGAGAAAACATGACAACCTCCTTTCCCATATAGAATTACAGGGCTGCATCCTTCAAAATCCACTTTAATCATCACAGAATATATTAAATCTCTTACCTACGCCTTTAACCGCTAGGCATTTTCAACCTTTTAGGACTTTCGTATAGTTTTAGGCCATGAACACTATACAGTTTACTGGTTCTGGGACGGGTTCATTAAAAAATCTAGATATCAGGGATATATTCAATATAAATCAAGGGGTGTGAGGCGTTTAAAGTGTATGAAAAGAAGTTTCCATCCAATGAGATTCTATATTAGATCAGTAGACCCCATAAAAATATAGTACTCCATTTGAAAGGATACCCATAAACAGCCGCCCCCTCGTCGTTCATCTCTAGTCCCTAGTTCATCCCTAGAAGTTTCGAATAAGCTTACCAGTATTAGAGTTTTCATCCTCATTTATTATCAGACGATGATCTTGTTCGGTAGATCGGATGTCAAGATGTTTTGTGTTTTATCACGATTTTCACGATTTGATACCACCTCATACAATAGTACGTATGCAGTTTACGCTCGTCGTACGACTATAATCATCGAATGTGTCTAATTTCAAATATCGTAGTGCTCTACAATGGAAATCTAGGTGTAGTACAAGAAGATTTCCTTGATAGGTTTGGAAAAGTGAAATAATAGCCGCTCCTTTCCAAAATAGAGTTATATATTAAGTTATGGAGCATGAGTAGGGTCAGTAATAATATTCCTTACCTTTTTGCTTCATTTCCTTTCCATTTTTTATATATTAAAGTTGCCACTCAGATAAATGATACCGAGAGTGCGAAGTATCATTGTATCTTATTCGAGGAATAATTACTCGGGTAAAAAGGTCAGAGAAAGAGGATTATTGTCGTAGCGACTATGAAGTTTGAAGTAAAGACTTTAATATAAAACAAGGTGGGATAAACAAAATGAGATGTTTCTAACAGAATGGTCCCCACTATTTACCCCGTAGCTTGGATCGCTACCAGCAAACTATTCGGGTGAAGTTGCGAATGAAGTTATTATTATATTTCAAACCATACCTAGGTAGGTTCCAGGGAATTAAGTAGGCAAGTCTACTCGGGTATATTGGTCTTGTTTATGCCATTGAAAAACGAAGTGAAAACAATAATCGCCAGTCCTAGAGTAGTTGGGTGGTAATGATATTGAACGCAAATAGGTAGAATCCTGCGTTGGAACCTTGTGCTTTACGATATTGCAATTCTATGAGAAGAGAAAAGTACATTTCTTCTAGACTTCATTTCATGCACGATGAAATGAGCCAAGCTCGCAAAGTGACTTGCGCGCTTCGCTCAATCCCCAGATATATTAAGTAGGAAATGAAAGTAGAAAAGTGGCAAGGAAAAGACGGTGGGTAGCCTGGTAGGATTCTGACTCCTAAATACGGTAATCTCTCATATCATACTACGCCCCAAAAGGTTAGGATGTGGTTTCAAGTATCTAGGATATCAAACTGTATTGCACTATTGTAGACTTATCAAACTTTTCACCAACGATGAAATTGAAACAATAAATGGGGGCGTTTAAAGGTGCGAGTGCCCTTTTGTGGTGACAATAATATCTTAGTACAGTATAATTAGTTCACTCGTTAGTAGCTAACGGCATTCCGTACCATATTAATTGTATTTTGCATAATATATTGTGAAAGACAAGATGTACCTACCATACATAGTTGTAACATTACTAAGACTACTCGTTGAGTGTTGCTCCCCTCTCACATCCATCAGTTTCTTAGACCGAAACTTGTTATGAGGTACAGTGGTTCTTTCGGATCCTCGTGAACTTCCCAACTCTAGTACCGGTGGCATACGCCGACCATTATCGGTATGATTTGTCAAACACACCCACTCCCGCCTTCATAAATACCAGATGCTTTGCAAAGAACTGCATTGCAACATCTGGACGTGAGGTGTATATCACATTCAACAGCCTCCACCGACACTGCTAATCAATCTACTTCTATTACCCCTTTGCATTGATCTCTGCAGGCCTTTATCGACTATTATTTGCAATTTGGCTAGCTTGGCAATCCACATTCTAGTAGAGCTGAGCCTTCTATATTCAGTATCCAGGGCTCAGTGCAGTCATGCCGGAGGACAAATCTCACAACAGCTTGTGTTGTTTAATAGCTCTCTATCACTACATGCACTACCCGATAATCATGTATACTGGCAGTATACCTCTCATCGGGGAATGGGACAGCAAAGACACGCCTCAAGCCGTGGCTTCTGTCACCATTCGGGACATCCCAATCTGGGCATCAGCCTAGAATCCGAGTCTTTGTTTGGATAAGGTGTAGGATTCCAAGGGCTCAAACGAACTTTTCGATGCTCGGCAACCCTCACCGCTAGCCGTCTACACTGTTATAATGCCCCTTCCCGACGCTCTATCTTCTTATAAATGGAAGCGAAGTGAAAGTATTCCTAAACTACATCATCAAGCTCGGTTATGGTATGTTGAGGAGATGCTTCTTGACTTAACCTCATGCTTGAACTGCTGTCCATGTCAACTTCATACAACAAAATGAAAAGTGGAATTTATAAACTGTGTAGTACATAGCTGCTAGCGTAGTTAAGTTTGCTACTCGTGTTGCCCAGAAGCACCAAGAGATAAGCTTGTGAGCGTTCGCTCATACAGAATAATACTCATTATGCCCATAAGTCTGTCACTTTCAGACTATCTAAATCATTAAATAGAACAAGAACAATGAGTTTTATGAATCCTGATTGTCAAATTGGTTTTGAACAATCAACTTTTTACATTGTAAAGCTTTCTTTTCAAAATTTCAATTTACTAAGTAAATACCAAACATAATGAGTAAAAGCTCCAGCGGCAAAACACAAAAACAAATTTCTTGGTACTTCTGGGCAACACGAGTAAGACATGCTGTTCGCCCCCAATCAGCAAAATCTAATCCCCCGCATCGCACAAAAAGATAAAAAGATAAATAATAAACATACAACAGTGAGGATTCG
>JWJB01000155.1:0-27213 GCA_000812895.1 Rutstroemia sydowiana | reverse complement strand
TTGGTGTTTGGTGTTTGGTGTTGTGTTGTGCTGTGGTGTGTGGTGTGGTGTGGTGTGGTGGATAGAGTGCTGTATAACTCGAATATAATGTGGTGCTGTGTTATGTTGTGTAGTGGTGTACTGACTGTAGTACTGTAGTACTGTGCAGTTTAGTGTAGCATAATACTAGATTATGGACTATGGTGTGGTCTAGATCACTGGGTGAGGGGCTAAGTGTGAAGGAATAAGGATGGATATGGGTGGATATGAATGAGGGAAATGGATGTGCTGGTATGGTGCAAGGGAATTAAAGATGTTTTCTCAAAATGGGAGTTGGGCATAGGATTTATGAGTCGATGTGGTGGGATGAAGATTTTGGTTCAGGAAATTGTGCAATTGGGATATTGGGATTGGAGATAGGTGAACGGGAAGTGAGCGCATTGGTGTGTATGGATATGAGCATTCAGAGAGGATCAGGTATATTGAGAAGTTGAGACAAGTATTCACCGTAGGTATCTCATCTCACCTTATCTCTTATGTATATTTTAAATTTGAACTCTACCTTAAGCTCCTTATATATACTCAAATTGATATTTACATTGTCATGAGTGCGTTACTACTTGATGTGAGGCTCGCTGTGGGTTACTAAGAGGAAATAATAGGATGTGGATCAGATGATATGATATGAGATTGTGAGAAGGAAGGGAAAGTGGAAGTGGAAGTGGAAGTAGAATGCTCGAATAGATCGACGGGAAAGGGTCTCATGGGGACTTTATTTCCAGATTAGGAGAGGAACGGATGTATGGATTGCGTTGCTGATTTTTAGATGGGTGTGAGAGGGGATGGAGAGTAGAGGGCACATATATGGGTTATGGTTGCGATAATAGGGAATGAGAAATATTGAAAGGATTAGAAAATTCCGGTTTGGGTATTATGGAAGCTAAAAGGAGAAGAGTGGAATAGTTAGTCTAGAGATTCTTTGTGGATATGGAGTACTGTAAATGAGAAAATGGTTGGTAAGTTTGTTATATTTTCGTATTGCATTTAGATTATAGTATAATAAATCAATATCATCGGCAATGTAGTGCCGGAGTTTGAACGTCTCGCTAATACGATTTATCATTTTTGATGTGGATGGATGCGTTGAACTGTAATCGACGATCTACTATTGATCTCGACTTTAAAGACCCGCATAAGCGAACTGAAATCAATTGGATACCCTGCCATGCCTTAGGGTTCTTAAATTTAATTTGATAGGATAAGCAGCCTTGAAGCGTGCGGGCTTGTAGATCTAAAATCTACGGCAGGGATTGGAAAGCAAGCGGAAGTATAGAGCGGATAGTTGGTGGAGAGGAGCGGGTAAGTGAGTGAGTGAGTTAGTGGGGAATGAGCGGGGGAGGAGGGAGGAAAATATATGGTGGGTTTGATGTGGATTTATTCAGATATATAGGTTCTTATCATACTGGTACTTCGTGAGGTAATAGATAGGGAGCTGGAAAGTGGGAGTTTACTTCCTTCTCGACTAAAGCTTAAGCAATTCATGACTTTGCTTTTGGGCAAGTATATGATTGTGTTTTCTCCGGCATATTCCTCTCCTTTTCACAACTCAATTTCTATTCTTTGTACTTATACTTTGCTTTACTTTACTTTATTTCACTTTACAATGCCCAGCAATAAATCTTATTCTTTCCATTCATTCTATTACATCCATAAACATACCATGCAACATCAAAATACAGGCCCTGGCACATACACGGGGGTATTCTTCCGCTTTCCTTCCTTCTAATCCCTGATAGTAATTCGTCCTATCCTATCATATCCTATCTTACCCCAGTAGCTTCATCGTATCCTATCAAATCCTATCAATGTAGAGTGACAGGGGTTGCTAATTAAGAATAAGGTAGGCTTTATTCCATCTGTTCATATACGGACTGTAGATGGATATATGGAGTACTAGATCATCTGAAGTATGTATTGTATTGTATTGAACTGTATTGTACTGTACTGTGCTATAACGGAAATACATTGAACACAAATTAGTTGGTTACAACTTACAAGAGAGTACAGCGTAGAAGATGAAACCGAAAAACGCGCTCAAAAGCGCGCGCATTCGGTACTACATCACACGAAGAACAACTTTGAGATCAATAGGGGGCGGGGTGGGCATGTAGGGCAGACAGGCGCAGACACATAATAAACCTATAGTAGAGAATTTTCGTCGAGAAGTTAGAGCCATTGATCTCGATTATCAAGATTACCTACGGTATATTACAGCTTTGGAGTAGCATAAAAAAGAAGCTCATGAACTTACGAAGTAGTATCACATTACACAAAGGATTCGGGAGGAATGGGTGGAGGGAAGGGACTGAGCAATTAAAATATGAAGGCAGAAGAAAAAGCATATTCACTTACTTGCGTCCGTAGTACGAAATCATATTACACGACGAATTCGGGAGCAACCCTAAATTCAATTCTAAGCAGCCTCAAGCGCTTTTAACCCCGGCCATACTACCTAACCCTATGATATTCAATCCATGATCCTTTCCTCATCCATAAAAATCAAGAAGAAATGTCATGCATAAAGGGCTGGGCAAAAGGCTTGAACTTTCCTCTGTACGGAGTTGTAGAGAGCGGGGCCTACATGCAAGTGGAGTGGTGTATTAAAAGTATTTATCCGAATAGATGTCATTGGTTGATCGTGTGAATCGTTCATCGGGGTGGATGTTTATTATGCTCATCCGTACTCTATTGTATTGTATCCACATCTCGAAGGATCAACACCTAGCAACTACCCTACTAGTACTGCAATGGCAGTTAGGTAGTGAATCCTCAAGTTCTACGTACATTACAGAAGTACAGGAATATGAAAGCTCGCATTCCATCCGTCATGTATATGTATGTATGCATGATAAATATTTCCCCTGTTGTTAAAGAAATTGAACTTCCGGCAGTTGCTATACAGTATGTCATTATCAGTAGATACGAACTATGAACTACAATACTCGTATCAAGCCCTGGATATTACAGTACAGTAGTCTTTTTAATCGCTGTCTGCGCTTGTGCGAAACAAGTAAGGTTTATGGCATGGTTATGGATATACGCCGCCTTCGGGCATACTCCGTACATTAGTTTCAGTTCTAAAGAAAGGTACGCTCTCGATCGCACGTGTGGTGATTGAATCTATGAATCTATCATATTATCTGAGTAAGAACTCAACGTCGTGTGTGTAATGGTAATGTACATTTTATGGTAGCCTGGTAGGTAGTAAGTGGATCGAAGAGTTGCACCGACCGGTAGATTGTGATTCGTGGATGAGAGATGGTTGGGGTTATGTGCTGTGTTACTCTCTTCAGGGATCTCTGGGGCGGATGCTGCCGATATGAGCCTGCCGTTCCCCTGAACCCCAGTGCAATGAGTGGATCTTGAATGCAATAACAACAGATACGTATATTCATTACTGTATCACTGGGTGTTGTATCTCTTTTTGCCTAGCGATTCTGGCAGTTAGATGTATTACCTGTAGCCATGTCCATGTACTGTACTATGAAGTATGAGTGTGGGGGGTAACTTGTGGAGCAATATGAACCTTATGGTAGGGTAATATGGCAATTAACTTATTCTTCCGGTCCTATCATATGTTATCGCTGGTATGTGATACTAGGTACCAAAGTAAAGTACATTGTTGCCGCTTTACATTCAAATAGGAATACATGCTTCAACAGCCTGTTTATTCCATGGGTTCAATGCCTGACGCCGCACGCGTTTTCAGATCAGGAGGAGAATTATTGCCTATCGACATTAGATATACCTTACGCTCGTCAGATGAATAACGTATGTTGTAGCGATAAGCAAGTAACATCAGAAGATAAAAAACCGTCTATGTTAATGTCTCCGTCCATGTCAACAACTGCCGATGTTTGTATTCATGGATCTTGCACATCTCAAATCGATACTGCATCTTAAAAAGTCTGATCGTACGAGATGTGGATTGTGTTGGGATTTTGTTGTGGTATTAGAGATTGCAGTTATATAACATGGTACGTACTTCTATATATATACATGTAAATGCCTAATACGGCATCTTCCTTTAGTGAAAGGTCTCATAAATGGATAGTGTATCTTAAATACCTGGGTATCCTATAATCCTAGTCTTCCTTAAACCAAATCATACTGGAAACGGCATATAGCTTTTGTATCAGTACGGACAAAGTATATACCGTACAATTGCTTTCGAGTGGGGGTCATACATTTCGTCTACCCGTAATGTATTCGTACATGGGTATTAATGATCTCCGCACTCTATACTCGAGCGCATCATTTGCCTCTTTTTGTAGTTGAATACCAGTATGATGTATCAGAATATTTGTTATTGACCCCGTATAGAGGCTTTGACCAACGAAGATCAAAAGAACATAAAAAGGAGGATCAGTAATCCGAGATTTGTTTCTGGAAAAGGCGATAGTTTACAAACTACCGTTCATGATTCGGTTCATTCAATCCGAACCGCAAATTTGAACGGCAACTTGTATGGGAAAGTCTTAAACCAAGCTCTCAAGTAATCCACTTTGTGGGTTGGGAAAAGTGGAAAACTGGATACAAAGATCGAAAGTCTGGTAACCTTAATATAAATTCCGTAATCGGAAATCATTGTTCAATGATACCTAATCAAGAATTCAAAGTTAGCTTTTTTTGAAAATCAATCCTTTTCCTTAATAGCTTGGGGTAATTAGATTACCGTAAGGATAAGTACTATATTTCATAGTATTGAACTGGGGCACTGCACATAAATGCGGGGGGTAGTTCCTTTTATGTTTTAGACTGCCTATCATCTAATGGGACATCGGTCTAGATTCCAAAGAAAGCTTAGGGTGTTTATTCATCCATATCTCGTTGTCATTCATGATTCATCCAAGCCTGCAAACTATAGCCTACAAGCCTAAAATACATACGAAGTACATGCACCGACGATGTGTGTAATGCAACACCGGTTATAGTTGCATCAATGTGTAAGTCTGCCCAAGTTGTTCACGGGTAATTTGTCCTTGGTTTATGTGAATAAGTAGCTTTAACCTTATTACATTAAGCCATACGCTGGGATTGGAATCCCTCGGTGAGGATTTATAGGTGTAGTGGCATTATATCACCCCTCAACCCCAACATATGTACCTACCCTCCCGCAGATATTCGTATTTTCGTATCGCATGCTTAAAATCCTTCAGCAAGCAATATCTTAATCATATAACATGTTTCGCGAGCCGTCGCAAAACTAGGACGTGGAAATTGGTCCTGGGGTAGCTTATGATAGAAGGATTCACAGTACTGCCTGCTATAATTTGAGGTTGTAGACCTAGCTACTGTAGTGATGCGTAGATTCTCAACGTCGGTTGTATGTCGTCCTGGGTCTAAATTTGCCATTCTGTCGTGCTGTAAGTGGGATTGTACTACCCAAATTCATACAGTGATTGAGAATACAAATGATTTCCTACTTAGAAAGTCGTGTACCAAATAATATAAACGAAAGAAAGAAGGAAAGGTTGAGGTGAGGATCCTTTTCTGTAGTGTAGTCTAGCGTAACTTTTAGTGAGTGGCCACTAAACTGATGAGCCCACAAAATCTACCTTACAGTAGTGTTGCCAATAATAGAACTTTTCTATATCGTCGTCGCATCGATTCTGGTTTTTAGATTGAAACCAAATCAATCAACTACAGTAGATTTGTTCTTCATCTCAATCCAAGTGGGAGTTCACATATGGTATCTGACAAATTCAATTGATGGTTTATAATCATCATGCACCCGTCGGTGGAGTTTCGGCCGTCTCATTAACCAAAAGTAAAGAGAATGGATGGCACTACACCGGCCCGCTTCCATCGGAATAGCCTCATATGGTCGTTCATTGGTCAATGGCGCCATGACTTTACTATCTTTCAAGTGAAACCAATTATGCTGATACTACTCTATATGTGCGTGATTTATCATGTAATTGACATCATAATTTGGCCGAACAGCTTCGACTTTCAAAGAGCCCTTCGTCGCAAAAATGGCGAGGGGGTGAGATAGGTATTATAAATCAGCTTATTTATATCTTTCCCCGCATTTTCAACCGCTTTGCTTGAAGATCCATAAGTATGTGGAATCATAATGTTCATTTTGTGCTGCTTTGCATGAATGGTGTGGAATCATCATATCCATTTTACGTAGAGCTTATCCATTACTAGACATCAGAGTTGATCATAGTACTAACTTTTATGACTTTTTCTAAAAAAGAAAAAGATGATATCTCTATTCCATGCAGCTTATTCATTACTCGGTGTCGATATCACCGTTATTGTACTACACACACCTTTTCAAAATGAGACGCCGACGATTACCAATAGATTCTCAAGTGAGGAGATATTACCGGCTTATCAAGCAGCTCTCCGAAATGAGAGTTCTATATAAAGGGCGTGAGATATGACAGCCAGAAGCCCATTCCTAAATACATTCTCATCTATTTCACTGCAGTCTTTACATTCAGAATTATCATTTCTCTCTACAATTTACAAAAATTAATACATCCCTTTACGAGATTCAGGATGGCCAAAATATTCATGTGAGTTACACCAGATCTCACGTAGATATTATGTTTTTTCAGAACAAATGCGAATACATGTCTCTCTCTCTCTTTGATTCTATAAACCTCAATCAATATGATACTAATCAATCATCTTATAGAATCGGAGCAGGCGGCCACATTGGCGGTGCAGTATTGGATGTTGTCTATCCAAAATATGCAAGTCTCCACAGCATCAAAGCATTAGTTCGTGATGACACCAAGGGTCAAACACTTATCTCTCGATACCCAAATGTGAAAACCGTCACAGGAGATATGGGAAATCTAGATCTCCTAGAAAAAGAATCTAGAGATGCGGATATTGTTATTCGTAAGTCTAAGAAGCAGTCTCCAATAGGATTTCATATCATGTACATAACCTGAATAATCAAATCAACTAACACGATCACAGATGTCGGTCCTGATATTGGAGAAGACAAAGCTGTCGCAGCTATTCTCAAGGGCCTTGAAAACCGCACCCCGAAACCTTATTACATCCATACATCAGGAGCTGCTCTCATAATGGATGTTCCGGATGGAACTCATAACGGTCGAGCCTGGGATGATGTAGCTGATATTCAAGAGATGAAAGCGCTTCCGAGATCCTATCTCCATGCCGCCACGGATCATGTAAGTGACCAGTCTTCAACTGTAACTTAAGAAAAAATCAACTAACACACATAAACCATAGCTCGTATACGATGCATCCTCCACCGTGCATACAGCTATCGTCTCCCCAACCATCGTCTACGGCCTCTCACCCTCTACCGATCACCCCACCCCACTAACCTTCTGGTGGATGGATGCACTCTTTAAAAAGCACTCCGGCGGTTTTGTCGTTTCCGATGGCGCCAACACCCACGGCTACGTGCATGTTCTGGATCTCGCTCAACTCTACCTCTCCCTCCTAACCTCCGCTTTGAACTCTGAATCCTCCCCTGAAAAATGGGGATCTGAAGCCTATTATTTCGCCGAAAGCGAAGAAGTATCTTTCGGCACATTAATGAATGCTGTCGTAAAGCAATTACAAGGAACAGATTACATGAAAAGTGATAAGATCACCAAACTTGAACCGCAGAAAGTTCCACAAGGGGTTTTGTCTGATAAAATTGATGTTACGGCTGAGATTGTCTATGGCTCTAATTTTAGGGGTGTGCCTACAAGGGCGAAGAAGTTTTTGGGTTGGGAACCAAAGGAACCAAGTGTGTTGAGTGTGTTGGGGGGATTGAGGGAGACTTTTGATGTGTTTATTGAGAGACAAAACTAAGCATTGATTGTACTTGGAGATTTTTTGACGTGGTTTGAGGGTCAGTATGATAGGATAGTCGGGTGGTGATTTAGTTGGCGTGTATTTGAGTAGTGTTTTGCTGTTACCTTTTCCATATTGGAATCGACGCTCTTTTATCGTTTCATATTTGATTTGCCGGTTTATAAGAATGATTTGGCGTGATTTGCTTTGTGCTCTATGCCTAGCAACCAATATTAGATCGTCTTTTCCACTGCTCTCACTCCTGCCGCACCATATGGAGGTCATCAGTCGTTGAATTGGGACTTAACAAGCCAAAATTTGACTGAACTTAACACAACACCCAAGAAACTTCATCTAGCCAACCAATCCTAAAATCCCCCCTTCCGCCAACTTTCTTTCTCTCACTATCCATTCAAATATCTAGCAGACATAATTAAATTGCACAAGTCAAAGCTATGTACGTACTTGGATATACAGACTATTGGTACTTATTCAATTATTGTAGAACAGTATATTGACAAATATATCTATGCACAAGCACTAATATACTCCTTTGTATTATCGTGGTAATATACTTCAAATATATGCACGATCAAACTGACTCAAGCTCCTGCCTTCGATCCCAGATTGCACACTTAATCAACGTTTTAACCTCCCGAAAACTCCAAAGCTTTACACATGTAATCTCACAAGAAAAATCATCCAACCCCATGTCTTAAAAACCATGCCTTGCGCATCCCTTACGAATCAGCTCTTGCCGGAATATCAGATACATCACTATCACTGCCCTCATTCTCATCGTCCACTTCCATTTCATCTTCAACCCTCGCCATCTCATCCTCAGACTCAGCAACTTCTAATAAATCACGCGACGCATCGATATCCATACTGGCTCGTCTCTCTAATTCGACTTCCGGTGTTCCAGGAACTTCTTGTTCATCGTCTGATTGATCGCCATCACTATCGTCAATTTCATTATCCTCAGCTCCATCAACCGGAGAGAAAAATCGGCGGCCATCGAGTGGTGTTTCGTTTTCTTTATTCTCGTCAGATATATTTCCACTGACATGAGATAGAATAGAAGGTGATCTCAGAGACTGAAATAACTGACCTTCCGAAGCATCTTCGATAGCGTGTTCTTCATCCTGCGAAGCAGATATATGTCCCTCTCCATCATCAACATCTTCATAAATCTTCAGATTGCCACCCTGAAGACCTTGATTAGATTTGGGTCGTACTTTTTGAACACGTGAACTGTGTCTGGGGGGTTGAGCACTAGTTGGTGCCCCGTCATCGCTATCATTATCCACAATCATTTCTGAACCGTCTTTTGGAGGCTGAGCACTAGTTGGCGCCCCATCATCGCTATCGCTATCCACAACCATTTCTTCACTCAAAGCTGCGATGACTTTCTTTCCCTTTGCAAGTCTCGCAGTCTTTTTCTTCTTGGCTGAGCCAAGATCACCATCATCTGCGTTCTCGACATCTGGATTCTTTCGCACTTCACTTTCCTTCAGCATCCGGTTCTTGATTTTCGATTTCGAGGCACTGGGTTCGTTCGTACTGGCACGGGGTTTCGACTTGAGTTTCTTCTCTGGGCGTTCGGCTTCGATTGGATCCAGGGACAAACCCAATTTGTCAAACCCTTCGGGCTCATAAGGAGCTGAGGCTTCAAAGGCTTCGATCAATTGTGCAAATGCATTTTGCATGGTCATTCTTTCCCAACCATCAACTTGATGTCTGAGAGCACGAAGAACAAACCGAAGATCTTTGGGATCATAATTTCTCTGTAATTGTTCGTTCACAAGTGTCCAGTTAAGGTCCTTCTCCTTGGTAGCTTCGGAATCTCGAGCAGCCTTCAGTAAATGTAATTTCTCACGTGCCTGCAGCTTGATAGCATCTTGAGCGGATTGAAGTCTGTCGAAGCTGTGCTTTATTATAATGCGTTCCGAAATGAGATCATCCGTAGTTGCTTGCTCCTTCTCCTTTATCGAATTCCATTTACGATAGCACTGCAAATGGCTCCTAGAAGAATCCATCAACTCGCTGACCCTCATCCATTGAATATCCTCTTCCAGATAGGGCTCGTCTTCATCAATATCAAGCTCGGCAACCTTTTCGATTCTTTCACGTCTCTCCTCGCGGACCAGTTCGATACAACGCTTAACAGCATCCCTAAGCACCTTCACTTCCTCCTCATCCCAAACACCACGCGATAAGTTTGTGACTGACAAGTAATTTCTCCATCGATCACGGCAATCATCTGGTAATCGGTTAAGTTTCGCACCTATTAACGACCATTTCTTTGGCCATTGATCGAAAGTTTCCATTAGTTCCTCGTCTTGTTCAGGGGTCCAGGTACCTCTAGCGACAAAGTTGTGAAAGGCTCTTCTAGTCCAGCTTTGAACATTTCGTTTGGGAAGATCTGTGACTAGATCGCATATGAAATCCCACATTTCTTTTGTCTTTGCAGACTTTGCGTTGCTTTGAATGGCATCATTAACAACCTCTTGTGTCAGGCCTTTGGTGTCCCGATATAATTCTACAGCGTCAGAAATCCTTGCAATATCCTCACTATCGAATAATCCCCCACGGTACCCTTTCACTTCTTTCGATACCTTGTTCTGAGGGTTTGACTCCGAGGTAGGCATAATGTCCTTTTTGTTGGATTTTGGGGTAGTTGTCGATACATTTTTGGCCGATGCAGTATTATTTTTCTTCTTCTTTTTCGGTTGTTCAGACTGATGCAATGGATCTGCAGAGACGTCGTCTACAGGCAGGCTTCGTTTTCGAGGTGTTTTCGAACTTTTTTCTGCATCATCGACCCTTGTATCAGCTGCCTTTCCCTTGCTTTTTGACGAACTTGTTATAGCAGAACGTGTCGCGGAAGGAGTAATTGGTGTATCTTTGCCGAATCCCGCTGATGACTTGGAGGTTGATGGACCACCATTAGCGCTTCCTTCTTTGTTGCTTTCAAAACTATCCTGAAATAATTTTTGCGCGTGAGCAGACAAAGGCTCAGAATTTTCTCGTTGTGTATCGCTCAGTCTTGGTTGTAGCCATGAAGATCGTATATCGCGATTCCTTGGATCTGGGTCGATTACTCGTTTCTTTTTATGCGAAGGCTGTTCAGAAGATTCTCTTCGAGCTGGGCGTTTCCCGCGAGCTTTTGCTGAAAGTCTGGGTTGATGTACGGTTTGGTCTTCGACAGGTTGTGTTTCCGCAGAATGTGAATTCCTCCGTGATTGAGATATTTCGGGTAGATCGATATCGTTAGATTCCGAGTTAGAAGGTTCCGGCGCAGATGTGGGTTGATTCAAGAGAACGGCTGAACTAGCATCTCCATCATCAATCTCGTTGATTGTAGCTTCCGATGCAGCTTCTAGAGTTTTGGACTTGCGCTTTTTCTTTTTTCTCTTCTCAGGTCGTTCGTCCTCCACCACTTGTTCTGTCGTATCGTCCGCAGATACTGCTAGTTGTGCGTTGGGCTGAGCCATATCGTTTTCTCTTTCATTTCCGGTCGAAATAGAAGTCAGGGCTGCATCCGTTTCTTCTTGGACATGCGAATCTCCTTCCATATCCTCCGCAACTGCCTTTTTGTGCTTCCTTTTCTTTTTGGTTATCGGTGTTGTGCCTTCATTCGCATTCACGGTAGCTAGTTGTTGCTCTGGATCGAGACCCTGATATGATACATTTCCTTCGTCTGCGAGGCTGTGATTGTCGTCTATGTCGATATGCGACAATGATCGAGATTTTCGGGTTTTACGCTTGCGCTTCAAATCCAATGGTGGAATTATCGATGCCTCTTCTGGCGCTTCCTCTGCCACAGCATTTTCACTCGGGAGGTTCTTATCGTTATCTTCAATCCTTGGACTTTGACTTGACCTTATCATCGAAGAGCGGGTTTCGGAATGATCTCCTTCTTTTCTATTCTTCTTCTTCTTTTTCTTTTTCTTCGTAGTCGTAGAATCGAATGTGGTCGAAATTTGTACCTCTTCAATCTGTACATCTGGATCTTCTGTGTTATTGCTATCCTCTTTTTGCGACATACCACTATCTCTTTTCGACTTTCTTTTCTCCCAACCCTCCCCATTTGTCGCTTTCCAGTTTAGTGCACTCTTTTGTTTCCCAAGAGCATGCCTCGATGAAATTGGTGTAGACATTGGCGCATCCATATCTTCGGGGTTTTCCATTTCATCCACACCATTCTTTTCCATTTGAAGTACACTCTGTGCACCCCCAAGCTTCCTATTCTTCTTCTTCTTCAACCGTTTCTCTTTTTGGGCACTTTCGGGAATGATTTCGTCCATGTTTGAGTTGTTCTCTGCAATGCGACTACTCGATAGTGACGAAGTTTGGGGAAGTACTTGAGCAGGTGGAGATGAGAAGGTAGGTACTTGGGATTGACTTAATTGAAGCTCAATTTGTTGATTCTCTAGATGGAAGAAAATGAGAAGTTAGCTGTATTCTTGAAGTTTGATAGATGGCAGGATGTGAATGAATACAAACATACCCTTCAAATCAGAATTGTCCTCCTCGACTTCTTCTTCCTTTTGGTTGATTTTGTCCGAATCTCTTGGTTCTGGCCCTGGTTGTGAAGAGAATAATGCTCTTTTGATCAACCCGAGCATTATTTTTCATGCATAGTTTTTCTCTCTCTATCCGTTTCCAAAGATGAATGATAGATGGTAAGAAGCTTTACTGGAAAACTGGCGATGATTCTTGTTTTGATCTCGTTGTCGCGTCTCAGTTGGTTTTTTTTTTCTAGATTTTGCGATGGAATCAGTACTATTGCGATGGCCAAAGACACTAGTTCTAGTGGGGTGGGGTCGTGCGTTGGTGGTTGTGATTGAGCTAATGCACAGACCATATACCTACTGTAAATTATAGCCATACGGAACTCATCCATATGAGACCCCGGCTGAGCTGCCCCAGCTGATGGCACTTTGCACTTTTAACCTAGACAAACAATTTTTGATAGCCTTGTGAGCATATTGAATATTGGTAGGTGTATCGCCTGTATTATACATCAGGCACACCAATTTCTTTCCTTCTTGTATATCTACCATCCGTGTACTTTCCAACACCCCCTTCTACCCCAAAGTAAGATTGCCTAATATTACCTCTGCAGCTTTCTGACTGATCATAAAGGTAGGTAATACTGGAAAAGACCCCGGATTTCTCGGAAACACACTCGCATCTACAACTCTCAAACCCTTTGTCCCTCGAACTTGGAACTTACTATCCAAGACTGCCAACTCATCGTCATCCGCACCAATCGAACAAGTACCTGTAGCATGATGCGACCATGTCTGCTTCTTTATCCAATCCTCCACGTCACAATCAGTTGTATTCACACACGGAACAACTTCGTTGAATGTTCCTAAGGATGTATCATTTAAGGATGCCCAGATTCCTCTGACCATTTCCACAGCTTCGGCCATTGCTTTGAGATCCTTATTGTCTGAATCATCCTCGAAGAATCGGAAATTGATATCAGGTGTATCGCGTGGATCGGCCGATTTCAATTTCACTGTCCCTAAACGACTTTGGGAATGTATCTTAACAATGGAGAAGCTAAAAGTATTGGGTGGGTCGCCTGGAATGGAATTCACAGTAACAGCAGGCCAGAAACCTCGGAATACCGACGAAGATCCCCATAAAAGAATATCATCCTCGTCATAAGCAGCATCACTGCTCTTAAACATAACGAGATCAAGCGGACCGGTAACGTATGGACCTTTACCTTCGGACCAAGCAGCCAAACATGGATCTCCCTCTGCGGCATATGTACAATTTGCTAGAATGTTGGTAAAGTTTACTGGGAAAGTTGCTGCGGCGCTGGCTTCATTATTGTCCTGGAGGTTTGTGCCTACTCCTGGTAAATCCACGAGTACTGAGATATTCAGAGCCGATAATTCCTCTTTGGGACCGATACCGCTAAGCTTCAAAAGCTGTGGAGAATTGAATACCCCTCCCGATAAGATAACCTCTTTCTTTGCAAATGCTCGAAGGGTCGGTGCAGTGTTCGAAGCATTATATCGTGGATCCGCACTATACATACTTTTGCCGGCGAGAAACTCCACCCCAATTGCTCTCGGGGTTGTCTTATTGATTCCTGAAGTATCAAATAAAACTTTCGTCGCAAGTGATTCGGTTCTCAGGGTCAAATTATATTTCTTTCCTTTGCTGTTGGTACCGTTGAGAACATTCACAACAGGATTCCTAGCGCTGACCCTATACCCTCCATCTCTATGTGCAGGAAACCCGAATATTCCCGTCTGAGTATCACGATCCGCATCTGCATTATTGACATCTCTTTGTACAAGTTCAAAGATATCATCAGGATCTTGATCGAAGTGTTCTGCTACTGCTTTAAGTATGATTTGCGCTTCCGATTGATTCGCCAGTACCTCGTCATTGTTCAATGAAATATCGAGATATCCATTAAAGCCATGTCCAGGAGTCTCTGTCGAGAGATAATGATTGTCTTCTATTGCCCCGAAGTGCCTTCTCATATTCCCTGGGCTACATACAATATGTCATTCACTTTACGACCAAATACCCAGTACGGATGGGAATCTTACCTCCAACTCTCATCTCCAGTAATATCAACCACGTTCTGCCAATCACTTTCACTTGGCAATACTGCGCACATTGCATTATGAGTAGTACATCCACCAAGTGTTCCGGCTCTAGGATAATAAACCCCCAACTCAATTGCTCCATCAGGTGGATCAGTCCCGACGTAAAATTGCCCATCGGTAGTTTTCCAAGTCAGATGTTCGAATTGTCGATTTATCTCCTCATCGGAATGATACTTTACGAAGAAATCCCATCGCATAGTCGGGTCACTATCTGCAAGAAAGAATAGCCCAGCTATGTATTCATTTGGGTTATTACCTTCATCAGATCCGGCTTCAAGTAGGAGAACTGATGCACCGGACTTGGCTAAATTGGCAGCGAGTGGTCCGCCGCCGGCTCCAGAACCAACGACTATGTAATCGTAGGAAAGGGACTCATCGGCTGTGATGATACTAGCAAAGAGGGAAAGGAGATGAATGAGAAGTAAGTGTATGGTATGCATTTTGTGGTGGAATGTATTATGATTTGGAAAGAGATTTTCATTTTACATCGGCAACTTGTGTGATTATATACCTATCCAATATTATCGATAACTATAATGATATGATAGCCAAGCTTTACAGATTGCCGTCTGATATGAGAATTTTTCTCAGGAAATAGTAACTTAAGTACTATTGCAGGCGCCATAGAATTCATTTGACAATTCCCCGCGTGTGGCTTGCGAACGGGATGTGCTGTCGTACAAAATAAAGTAATCCATACATCGGCAGTTGGGTTATTCAGCTTAGTGAACGGGTAATGAAATAATTACTTAATGGTTTGTGGCTTCAGACGTTGCTTTGCCCGGCGGCTGAAAGGGTTGTATGCAGGTAATGTGGGATCTACTTTAAACATCTATACCGGGTATTGATTTCTACCATTAATCAAACAGGATTATAGTCTGTGGTACATCAATTTACGCTAGAACTAATCAAATTCTTCATTCATCCTCGCATACATGCAGTAGTCTCACTTCCTCACCTCCCGAATCCATTCCACCGCTTCCAACAAATAAGGAACAAACCTTTCCGGATTCTCCGTAGCAGGAAAATGTCCCAATCCAATCATAGATTTATGTTTTGCCCCTTTTATCTTATTGCATGTAGCTTGAGACATGGCTGGTGTATTACTCCAATCATATTCTCCAGTTAACATGTAGACGGGACATTTCCGAATATCGATATTGGATGTTCGAGACCGACCATCGAAACCGCCGAAGTAGAAATCAAGGTCTCCATGGAATGTTCCATAGGCTTGAGAACTGTAGATGTGCCAGAGGAGGTTTTTGGTGGCGACGGGGGTGAGAGGTGATGTCATCTGAGGGGCTTGTTAGGAGAGCTATGAATGGATTAGATGGTTTGTTTGGGGAGGTGTTACTTACGCCGTATATCCATTCGGGTGCATAAAGAGATTGGTTGGTATAAGGGGATAAGTCGTAAAATTGACGGTTCATAGTAATATGCTCACAACTGTAATGTATTTAGCAATTTAGACTACATCGTGGTAACCACAAAGCCTACCCTTGAAGAGGAATCGACCCACCAACCCCAACTTCCTCCGCTCTCATCGCAACAGCCAAACAAACCTGCCCCGCCATCGACGCACCACAAACAATTGGGTTTCTCAAACCGAGTTTCTTAACAACAGCCGCAATCGCCCCAACATAACTATCCTCCGTAAGCGTATAATCCCCAGGAACATGATTCTCAGCTGGAAAACTCCGTCCATGACCCGGTAAATCAAAAGCTATCATATTACAACTTTCACGCATCATCTCATGATTCATCACACCATGATATTGTCGACTATCTGCACCAGCTGTATGAAGAAATATGATATCTTGATCTCCGGTTCCACTTTGTTCGTAAAAGATTTTGCATTTTCCCCAAATGGGAACAGTGATGTATAAATATCGACCGATAATATGATCCTCGTTAGTTTCAGGCAACATATCGGCTTTTATAGGCCCGCAATATGCATCGTGGAGGATATCAAGAGTACGCCGCCAGAAGTGTGCGTGTTGACTAAATGAAAGTTCATCGCCTGAAACGGAGATCCCCGGTTGCTTGATATTCATTCCGAACATTCCCCAATAGCTTTGGTATGGAGATGAAGGAATTGGTTGGAAGAACTGGGACCATTGTTCTGGTAATGCGGAAAGAATGAAAGTGGCTTCTTGGGGAGTTCCGGTTTTTGCATGGAAGGTGCCTTGGGAAATTGTGATAAGTATGGTATTTTTCGATCCAGATGCTTTGATACCGAATGTGATGGGGGTTGAAAGGGCTTTTGTTTGAGAGAAGGATATAAGTTGAGCGTCTTTGGTGGAGATGTCGTTGAATTTGGTGATGGCAGATTGCAGTTGGGTTGGTAAGTCCGACCAGTTATTGGAAGAATCCATGCTGGAAAGTAAGTAGATGGTATTTTGAATATTTGACGGTTTCTGACAAGATCGATCTTTTGGGTGTTGAATGATATCAATCGAATTACAAGGTAAGTACAACCCCGCATTGCCAGCTCAACTGTATTACTTGTATTGTCATTCGTAACACTGGTTGGAGTTCCATGAATCTATAACTTGTAGTATGCTGTGAGATGTTCATCGCCAATGGATTTCACTGGGTCGTGATATATGTTGCAATAAGTATTTCCATTGATCTTCAACACGACTATTAAGACGGATTGAAGGTTTGAAAGGTCACGAATTGCTGCCAAGAAGAACATAGCAACAACACAACATCTCATGAACGTGAAAGTATAGAGATTTCATACCAAAATCGAAGTTACTGGTGAGATACAAAGCATTTGATTGCTACTTTGGAATTGAGATAAGCAAAGAAGAGACTTGCAAGCAAACGTGGCTTCTTCCAGAATCTCCCTCTCCCTCCCTTACTTTTCTTCCCCTATACTTCTTTCAATTAATCCTCTAAACTGCCTCCTTTTATACTATAAGAGTATAAGTACTTATATTGATGTACTTTTATCAGCCAGCCCATCTTCCTCCTCCCCATCCCCTCCATTTACCCCACACTCATCGGATAATATTCGGTAGAACTTAACCTAGATCTTATCTCCGAAAATTAAATTTCAATCAAATGAAAATTCTTTATCCACAAACACCAACCATTTAGCATTCAAAGCCTACTCTACCAGGTACTGAAACCCCTAAAATGGATATAGGTACTCTTTCAGCCTCAGTAGCCTCATCGGTCATCTCTCGTATCGTTTGTTACCCATTAGATACTATCGCAATACAACATACTTCATCTACGCGTCGACCAATTCTCTCCGTACCTTTACGTACCTATTATCGTGGTCTTCCAGTCTCAGTCTGCATCGTCACACCCGCATTTTCTCTTTACCTATGCACTTACCGCTACAGTAAGGAAAAATTATATCCCTATCTTGGCGACACCACATTGCTTTATGGAGCAGCAGGAACAGCAGCTGAGATTACATCATCCTTACTCTGGACACCATTTGAAGTGATCAAGGCGAGATTACAAATCAGTCGTACAGAACAGGATGGAAAATTATTGTTCAATCTGAGAGAAATCTGGAAAACGGAAGGCTTAAAGGGCTTTTATCGTGGGTATTTCATGGGCTTGGGCATTTTCATTCCGTATAATGCTGTTTGGTGGGGTGTGTACGAAAATATGAAGAAATCTAAGATTATGGAGAGTTTGCCGTCCGCAATTCAACCGGCGGTTTGTAGTACGATGGCTGTTTGTGCTAGTGCCGGGTTACTACATCCTCTTGAGTTGATAAAGACGAGATATCAGGTTGCGACTAGTGGGACGGTTGGTGCGTTATCGACTGATAATGAGATCAGGAGGAGTGACCAAAAGGGTTTCAGGCAGGTCATGAGAAATGTGATTAATGAGGGGAATGGTAGTTGGAGGGGTTTCTACAAAGGATTTGGTCCACGATTATGTTGTAGTATACCTAGCTCATTGATCATGATGACTGTTTTTGAGCATTTCAAGCCTGAAGAATTAATAGAGAAGAATCCATAGAGAGATAGATAGAAGTTGACTTGATCAGAATGTTCAATTACTGGCGGAGGGGTAAATACACTAAATCTTGGGCGGTGGGTAGAACCAAGTAATTGTACGATAGTTTGTTTACTGGACGTGTCGACATGGCGTAAGTACAAACAGAAGGATCTGCTCTGCAACTTTTCCTTTTTGCAGATATCCAAGCCTTGTACCAATTCTATCAATTCGGCAACTTAGTATCCCAATATGAGATCAAAGTATTCTACCATTCACGAACATCGCAAATGCCAGAACTAAGTACACTTGGTAGTACTTTTGTCGAAGTGATGTGGGATGGAGATCTTGTAAGTGTCCCATTCCGGTAGATAAAACCCAATAAATATTGGTATCTTGTAAGTGTAGGAATCCCCTCCGATTGCAAATCAGAAGTATTCTGCCTCAAAAGCAAGCAAGATTACAGAACATTGATCTATACAAAACCGAAAGGCAGGTCAAGTGCCAACTACCGCCGAGGGACATTTCATACAACGATCCATGCGCTGATTCCCTCTTCATAGTCCAGAAATTCAATTATCTTCCCAAATGGCCTCCATAACCGAGAACCTGGAACCTGGAACTGCCATAGCACCTTTGAATTTAAATCTCGAATCAGTATCTGAAAACAACTGAGCCCACTCATCTGCATCCCTTTCTCTCCCATTGAGACATGATTTCATTGTGAAGTCCGATCCTCTATCAGCTCGTTAGTTCATGTCTATTCCAAATCGAAGACAAACAAACCTCATTCGCCGTTCCATCAGGCATGATACTTCTCCAGGCTTTGGTAGGCATACTTCTCCTATTACAATCTTGGCACCGTGTTTAAGAGCCGGAATAAGATTTCGAAGGATTTGAATGCTGTATTTGTTGGACCAGTCATGGAATATCCATCGGAAGAGATATGCATCGGCATTTTTGACTGGTTGTTCTGTGAAGAAGTCATGTGCAACGACTTCTACGCGTCCCTTTACATCTTCTGGAATTTCGATACCTGCAACTACATCGGGGAGATCCTGAGAGATGCATTTCATTTTTGGGAAATGTCTTGCTAGATCAATACACATGGCACCTTGCGATCCTCCTAACTACACGGTTTGACGATTTAGTGATGATGCAACCAGGATATGGAACGCAAGCTAGGAGAACTATGGACGGAAGATATTATTGAACAAGCTTCTTTTCCTTGCGATCTAAGCGTAATGCGAAAAGGTCAACTCTGATCTTCTGGGACTTACCTCAACAACCACCCCCTCCCTCATACTTTGCCAATCATAGTGCTGAATCAGACCGGCTCTCTCCCATTGACCACCCGCATGGAAGAAAGTCATAGTCTCCGCAAATCGGTTCGCCCGATGTAAATCCTTTCTTATGCCATTGAAATAAGTATCAAATTGGTTTGTAGCGAGGTTGTATCCGGTTTCATTTGGTTCTTGGGAATCCGGCCATCTTTCTATAGCGTCGACCATGTGTGCGAAGGCTGGTGAGATCTCGTCTGTGACAAGACCTAACCATGACTGCACCAGAGGTGTTGTTGCGATGGCCCTTGATATAGACGTATGGGCTACGATTCCTTCTCGTGGCTCTCGGAATATGCGATGGGTTTTGGCCATTCGTATAATACGGCGAATGTCGGATTCGGGCACTCCAGCCACATTAGAAATCTCGGCAAACGACGCCTCGCCATCGATTGGAAAGCTTGATGCCAGATTCCATCGGTATATTGCATGAATTGTTGGTATGATTGTAACCTTGACTCATCAGCAATAAAATATGTTTGGATGGAAGCTACTGACATTCATTGACGTTAGAAACCCACTAGGCCCTGATATGAGACTGTTCAACTCATCTGTAGCCTCAGCAATGGAATTCTTAGATGCTGCAATATCTTTTTGAAGCTGCGGAGTTTCGCTGTATTCCACATCAAATGATGGTGATGATAGTTGGTGAGATCGAATATACTCATCAATCACTGTTGTTTGAGCTGAGATTATAGAGGCAAGCTCGACAATTCTTGATTGTGACATGTTGTTGGCTATACTCCTGTTGTTGGAGGTAGCATGAAAAGGGAAAATTGAAGGTTAATGGGAAGGTGAACGCGGAAATCGGATTGGGAGTTCGTGAAAGGTAGTATGATAGAAGTTCAGCATTTCCCCCAGTTTCTCTTCGAGTAACTTGTCATAAACGAGACATTCACGAGTATGTTGGTGGCTGTTGTTGGACTCATAAGCGTTATATGTATCTACACGGCACAGATCGAATCAACTACTTCTCCATTCAATACCTTCTGATATATGTAATGTATCAAAGTCCACGCCACAGATATCCATGAACATTTGCCCAGTTAGGTACTTGATACATAGAAACGTCATCTGAGAATACTTATCGATATTGTATCGAGGCGATTTTGCAAGGATCATTATGCCACCAAGAAATGAATCCATCTGAGTTGCGAATTTGCCGCAGATATCTGATGCTTCTCGTCTGGATATGTGCGGTGAGTAATACAACTGATCATGACAACCATAACAGATCGTTCTTCAAATCCATCAATACGTAGATGATAGCATTAAGGAATATGATATGATGGTTCTTCATAATGACCAAAGTCCGCTTTCGTATAAGAAGGTGCGACTGTAGCTCAGGTCTATATAAACACACCCACACCTTAGATAACAATAAACAACCATGCGACATCTACCTACAATCATCAACTCATCAACTCATCAACTCATTAATTCATCGCCTCATCACCCCATCACCACATCGATGGTTATCGTCTGTTAAACAGGTTTTGCGAAGTCTTTATTCAATAGACCGATTCCAGGTTTATCATCTTACGAAAATTGAAGTCGCATACCTTCATACACGACGACTCGTACCAAATCAAAATCACATGATACATACCACGAACTTATTAAAACCACAAAGGAATTAAAATCCCACGATCCTTCACATCTATCATAAACACATACATGTCTTCAGACGCCCAACACCCTTCCTCGACACTTCTCGACAATGATCAACCTGAAGCTGAACCTTCATCTGAATCAGAATCAGGATCAGGATCAGAATACGGCTCAGAGATGGATGATCAAGATACCATCAAGGCATTCTGGATGGCCAACACATCAACAATAACAGGGCCACAAGAATGGAGGGAGTATATGAAGCAGTTGGGCATAATTCGACAAAATGAGCAAATAACATACCACTTTCCACCAATCGCGGCCGTCAAAGAACACGAACTTTTGTTGCTAAAAGAATGGTTGCGCTGTGCTTCCTGTACTGATTTGTCATCGGAAGTCTTGAACACAAACACTTGTGAATTAACTACAACAAATGGTGTGGATACCAACACTGTTGTAGAAAAGGTGGTTGCGGAATGGACTCAAAAATCAATAGAATTGTACATCAGAATTGCAGGAGATCTTCATGAACGCAGAGAAGATATAACCGTGAGAGAGATGGCGTCGTCCCATCTAGAAATGTTCCGGGTTCCAGATGCGCCTTCAAATATGCATCGTCAACCTAGAAAATCCCGTCTCGACAGCCATCTCGACAGCCCATATTTGAAGAATTTCGATCAAGAAGAAAACCAAGCAATGGGTTATTATAGACTCACACGAAACCTACATGGGAAGTTCTTAGATGAACAACAATCCGGTACATTGTCTCAACAAGAATATGAACGAAAAGTTCGTGAAGCTGGTTTCAATACTAGTGGTCATTCTGTTTACGGCGCTAAACTTTGTAAGTTGGACCGCTTGATTCAATCTGATCATCTTCAAAATCACACACCTGGAGTTTTCCAAAGGGGGGACAAATACGCAGTCTACTTGATACTTGAATTCGATGGTGACAACAATACGGGCAATGTATTTGACCAAGCCGCAACACATGGATTTAGTCATTTAGTGGAGGAGTTATGTTTTTTTGGACGTGATGTTATGGAAGACAGATGTCAGTCTAGAGACAGAGGAACCTTTGGAAAAGTATTCTTAATCACAGTTGATGGGGCATGTGTCAATATACATCTTATGGAACTCGATTTTGTTGATTCTGCAACCGATACCGGCATGCGTACATTCCCAACCTTTAAAGTGACCGAAGTTGGTCAGTATAACCTTTTGGACGAGGGAGCGTTGATGACGTTTTGGCACACGTTGATGGCAATTCATGCGTTTGGATTTCACAAAGCTATGGAATGGGAAGAATGGGTCACAAACCCGATAGCAAGAAGAGAATCTGTTCAAGGGACAGCGGCAACTTATACAGAGGCAACTTCACCAATGCCCGTCAAGAACAAACCACTATTTACCAATCCTACTACTCCATTCTTGGAGTCGCCTATGCCAAAAAGCGATGAAGATTCTTCCAATCTCAGTGGTTCCTCGGACAGTCACCCACCGGCAATCCAATAAGGTCCCCAATTATCGAATCATATTCCGTCGAACATGTTTGATCCTCTCAGCAACAATCAATTTGAACAGTCGACACCAAAGCCCTCTGATTTGATGCATCATTACAACCATCTTCCAGGGATACACAACCTTCCAGCATGAAATCCGTCCAAATTACACATCCTACCTCTTCCAAACAATCAAGACTACCATTACCTATCAACACACATCTAGGAAACATGATTCATCACTGGCATGGAAAGATAATTCGGACTTCTATATCTAAGCCTGACGAGGCGAGATAACCCGAATCAGAATTCACCTCTTCAAATTCACCTCCGTATCTTTCCTCTCCAGCAACCCCGCTCTTAAATTTCATTGATAACATTGATGATGGTGAGGATAGTGCTCATGGAACTCTCAGACGATGCGTAAGGGGTTTGAATTGGAATTATAGAAGCAAGCTAGACAATTCTTGATTGTGCCATATTATTCGCGAACCTTTAGTTGTCGGAGATAGGTATGGGTTGGAGGTTAGCCTTGTAAAGTCAACGGTGGGAGCAATATGATGAGGGAAGTGGCATGTTTTTGCGAAGGAACGGTTGCAGCATTGGTAGTTCAGCTCTCATACACCCTTTCTTAGAGTAACAAATGATTAATGCGATAGGAGAAGGTATGCTGCGTACAATTCAGGCTGGTGGATGTTGTGTAGCCAATTGCCTTATGACTGCATTGGGGTGCGGCGTGTATGTTACACGGTTCCATACAACTGCCTCTCCGCCTAATCATTTTTCATCAATACCTAAATTACTCTTAAGCCTTTTCATTCTCACAATGCCTTATCATTTATCCTCGTACATTTTCTTCTTCTGGAGGACCTAGATATACAGAAATTTCATTTCATCTCTGAATTATACACTGTGACGCAGTAATTTCTTCATATGGCGGGTTTCTTTCACTGCCGAGATTGATGGGCATTCTTGCTGACATTGCATTGGAGATATCTTACAAATAATAATGGCATAAACCTGACCCAAAAATTGGCCGAGTATTTTACATCAACTCTGGATTTCCCCCCACATATTTCAAATATTTCTCATGTAATGCAATTACCCCTTCCCCATGTCAAAGCGAGCAGGAAGAATGACCAATCACGAACCCACTGGGAAACGAGGACATTTACCCCGTTAAACGTCCAATGAAGGTGATACCCCCAAGGGCCAGAGAGAATTGTCAGAATCGTTGATATTCAGATTTAAGATCATGCCTGCCGATATAGTGGACGAGGCAAGATAAGTCGAAGAGAAATAGATAGGATCAAAGTTAGGGAAAATTCCATGACCGTAAGTGCATGAATCTCGATTGCACCAGGTACTCCCGAGAAAACCTTCGAGATGCTGACTTGTCCACATATCGGACTGCGGTAGATCAACCACCCTTTTCAATCGTCCACCGGATCCTGAATCCTGGAATCATATCATAAATACGGTTCATGATACACAGACTATATAAAGCCCCCCCGACTGGCAAAAGTGCGGGGGCCGGATTCAGGTAACCTTACAGTAAGCGCATTTTGAGAACCAGAAAAGCTAAGAATACACCACTTGAAAAAGTCGAGCCAAAAATAATTTGAGGATGACTAGTGAGGCATTTACCTAATGGAGATAATCAAGCAGGGGTGTAATAAAGATGGTGTGGTGCTGCTTACGTTGCACAGTCCGCAAGTTCAAAATTTAGATAGACCTCAAATACCAGCTGAAGAATTGTGCCGCTAATTTGCATAGAGCTACAATATCAGTCTTCAACATAACTACAAACATCCCACTCCCCACAAAAACATATTTCGTGAATGGTTTGAAGTTTGGACCAATTTTTCTTTTCATGTTATTCTTCGGCGACGAGGCTTCAAGAACATCTTCACAACTCAACCAAACCAATAATATTGTTCTAGGTTCTATTCATAGAAGCTATGGTTTATTCGGAGTATTACATTTCAACAATAGTCGTTATCTCGGTTCTCTCTATTTTGGCCGCTGCCTCTGTTGCTGCCCGCTTCAAATCTCGAAACATCAAGTCTATGCCTCTCGGACCGATGACTTCCTTATACTACTGGCATTGGTAACCTCATACATAAAATCATCCTATTGTTGTTGTTAATATTCATCAGATATAGACTCTCGCAATCGCCGAAGGCATATTCTTGATATGGGCATCCTTCGACGGTGGTCTTGGTGTGAAAGCCCAAGATACGTCTCCTTCGATTTACGAGAAGCTAGTAAAGGTCAGGCGCTTCTTTATCTACCCTAGATAGTGTTTACTTACGCTGTCTAGTCGATATTTGTGGTTGTCCTAACTCACGTTTCCGTTCTCGCTGTTATCAAAATCTCGATTCTTCTCTTATACAAACGAATATTTATAACACCTAAGTTTCAAATGGTCTCCAATATTCTTATTGGCTTGGTCGTCTGCTGGTGGATTACATTCTTCACTGTGAGTGGTAAACTTATCTTAACAACAATATCTACTAAATCTGTACAAGGGCCCGTTCTTTATCACAACTCCTTTGCACCTGTTATGGACTTCAATTACGCCAAAATATAATTACAACTGGTTTATTTTTTTGGACATGCTGGCGGCTTTAGATATATCAGTAGACCTATTGATTCTATGCCTTCCTATCCCAATGATTAATGGACTTCATATGGTCACCAAACAAAAATTCCAACTCATCGGCATATTCTGGCTTGGACTTTTGTAAGAAATTTATCCTGAGCAATCATATATGATTGCTGCTAATGATGGCTCAGCTCCGTAATCTCTGCAGCCGTCCGAATGCACTACGTTATCGAATTTAGTCAAGTCAATTTGAATGGCCCAGAGATCACTAGTGCGCATACTGATCCTCTCAATCTTACTTCTCACTAACCAGTTCCTACAGAAAATATCTATAATAACTATATCTGGGGTCAGATAGAGCCTTGTACATCGATCATCGCGGCATGCCTTCCAACACTTGGTCCACTTCTCCAAAGCTGGCACGCTCCAGAATCCATCTTGAAAAGTGTACGCTCTGCATTCTCGGTAGCTGGTATCCGATCTCAGAGATCAGCATGCAGATCGGAAGGGAATTTAGCAAGCAGCAAAGGCATACAAAACCCAAAATCGACTTCACCATTAGCCAGGAGAGCTTGGTTGGAATTGGGGGATAGAGGAGTGAATGAAGCCAGTGCCGCGGTAACAGAACCAGACATTGAGCTAGGCAGGTTGAATACAAAGAGGCAAGAAAATGGCAGTGCAATTGTTGTTCAGAAAACCTTTACTACAACGAATTCGCAGAGGTAAACTTTGCTTGACCGACTGATATGTATGGATGATGTCTAAGACATGATAAATTATGGCATAAGACGAAACATAAAGCTCGTGTATCGAAGACCCTTTATTCCCATCAAAGTTTTAGCATTCTTACCCGGAATATAGGGAATTTGGGGGTTCTCACTAATGCCAATATTGGAGGCACTAGCATGTCAGATTTCGCGTGGGAGAAGCTTTGCCCGCGAGAGAAGACGTGCGTGACGGCAATATTTTGGAGCGAGCTCTTCACAAGATTCACTGGTGAATGATTTTGTTTTTTCCTCTGTCGGCATTCAAGCATTAGGATCATAACTTAAGGCTATTCATGTTGAGAATTCCATACTGGTCTCTACTATCACTCATATTCACATTAAATTCCAATGACGCCGGAATTTGGCCAGTCGACTATTTTTTCCCATCCCCAATTTCTATTTCAACGATGCATCCTTCCACCCTTTAACATCGCCTTTGACACTTACGATACCGGAGTCAACACGTATCCCGGATGGACGATATCTAAGACCAAACACAAACCCTTTTCCAAGCCCACATCGATTTAAACTAGGCGATCATAAAGATTGCCCCATAAGATGTGCCGGGCAGTAAAACTATGCGATCTGCGCGGTTCTGTTGCACATTAATGAACAGACTAGTATGGGCTGAATGAATCTGATTTTCCATCTTTTCTATCGATCCTTCCTTCCTTCCCACCTTCCTCACCACCAATCGCCGAGAATGCGTCGGGTTCCCAAAATATGCCAACATCTCGTCGGAAGGTAAGGCATACTTTACTCTTTCTACTATGCACATTGAGCTAATAATTGAGGCAGGCATTGCATAGAATGAAAGTTCATCGAGCAAATAATTGACCTTTTACCACTTTTGAGCTAGTATGACCACTTTCAAAAAGACTTACGACCGCTTTTCGCCAAAATTGCCCACGCTCAAAAATTGTCCACATTGAAAAATTGTCTTAAAATTATATT
>JWJB01000154.1:0-31388 GCA_000812895.1 Rutstroemia sydowiana | reverse complement strand
GTTGGTGTGGTGCTGTGAGTTTTGTTTCCTTTCTCCTCCCCTTTTCAGTTTCGGGATTCCAGCCAGGTGCGTACAGATTCCGAAGGAATTTGCTAATATGTGGTAGATTCATGACTGTGGCGACGAAAAGGAATGATTTTCAGGAGAACGACGAGTTTATACATGAGGGTTGGCAATTGAAAAAGAATGCCATGGCGTTTGTTGGGATACCATTGTATAATTGGAGTGTATAGATAGTTGGGCTATCGTGCGCACTGGTATTGGGCGGAATGCCAAAGCATGAATCCCGCACATTATATACCACGCACCTTCCTCCTCTTCCTTTCCCTAGTGTTCACTTCACCCACACTCATCTTCTCCCTTTTCACACCTTTCCCACACCCCTCCTTTGATTCCCACTCCCCTTTCTCTTTCAGAAATTCTCCTCTCAATACCGAATATTTTTCATCCCCTCTACACTTTCCCCACACTTCTTTAAATACTTCACTAGCCCCTATCTTCTCCTCCCTCCCTTCATGCTCCCCGCTCTTTTCCAACTGGACCTTCCCGCCACCCTCTCCATCAGACCCCTCTTTCTTCACACCCGCATACTTCCTCCCCCCCTTATAATTCGCGTACCTCTTCGACCTTGTCATTCCCATCTGTATAAACTTCCTACACATATCCATACCAACGAAATCCTCTTCCGTTGCAAATCGCTTGAACTCGTTATATAAGGCGCGGGATGACTTTTGTGCGATTGAGACAGTGCGAAAACGCCACAGTGGTAGCAGGTGTGATTTGTAGGGTTCGAAGGTTAATACACCTTGTTCGCCGCGTTGAATGGCGTACTTGTAGTACTCGGTGGGTGGTGGTCGGGTGAAAGGTTTGGGACTGGTGATAGAGGGGGAAGGTGAGCGTTTGGGAGGCATACTGGGTTTACGGATGATGGATGGATGGCTAGATAGATAGATGGTGTTGTTCAATCTATATTGCTAAAGATGGGAGGGGGATGACGTATGGTTGACTAGTTACTTGGCTGGAATGCAATCTAGCCATCAGGTAAAAGATCCGCGGGGCTACTAACGAGTACAAGCACACTCAGATTGATATTACTAGAAAAAGACTTTAGCACCAGTGGGTGCAATAAATCTGTCACCACAGCAAATTTCAACTTCATATAACTGTTGAATATTACTTTGTTTGAAATCAAATTCTTTTATTACAATGTGTAAATACGCATTAAACAATTACCAAATTTAATTTCATGAAAATCGAACAAACATTGAAATTGTTATAAAATTTTAAATCCTTAGGTGGTGATAGATTTATTGTAATCACTGGTGTAGTAATGAGAATTGTGACCCTTGTGGAAACTTATATTCACGAGCTGGCATTGGTAGAGTTCCTGTTTATTTCGTGGGACTTATTTGACACGCTCCAACAGACATATATATATCTTCCACCACTCTGCTAGGTGGTAAAGATGCTTTTATGCTTGAGTTTCAATGTAGAAAGGGCCAACGGGAAAATATCACCGGGGATTCAAACTTTCGAACTTTTATGAATTTTGGCGCAAAAGGAGAGAAGGGAATGTTGAGAATGGGAGAGGTATATCAATATCCATAACCTTCTAATACAAGAACGCCACAATAATTGTTATAGTCCAAGTTAGGATTTGAAGGTTTTCCCTTTATATTGTTCTATCATGGAAAATATACGAGTATTCAGAAAACCAATCTATTTCGTTGACCTCGTCGCGCCACAAATGCAATTTGCGTGTTTTGGCAACGCGTTTGGAATTTTTGAACAACTCCTTAAATTCTGCCCCTCGATCAAGTAAACAATTGCAAAATCGCAACCCTACCACCCCACCATCATTAAATTCTCAAATCACTTTATCAAAATGGCAACTCCTATGTCTGATGTCCCAATGTCAGATGCTGCTACACCTTCTTCAAGAAATGGAACCCCAAAGGCCAGCAGACGCCGAGGCTCATCAGCTTCCGGAAGACCGCGAGGTCCTCTATCTGAAAGCGCTGGTGCCATGAGTGATGATGAAGGGTTTGCAGATGATCAAGTTCCACAAGGGATGAACAGACCGAAGAAGAGTGAGAGAGTGGTTCCCAGGGTGGAGGATGCAATTGGTCAATATGTTCAAGCCACTTTTGAGGAATTTATTGAGTCGTGAGTTAGATGCGTGCGTATGGGTTTAAAATATCACTAATTCTTTCGCAGATATATTGAAGATCCAACACTATCTGGTGCACCTCCTTCAAGTGCAATGACAACAGATAAATACTATATTGCGCAAATCCATGGATTGAGAACATATCAGCTTTCCACTCTATATGTCGACTATACCCATCTTTCGTCGTTTAGAGGTGGCGCATTAGCAGAGGGTATCGTTGAAGAATATTACAGATTTCTACCTTTTCTTACCAAAGGTTTACACAACATGATTGCAAAATACGAGCCAAGATATTTCCGAGATCATCGACAGCCAACATCATCAAGCAATCAAACTTCATCTGGAGCAAGTAATGCAGCATCTGCGAGTCAATCGGACTTCCAAGGTGACAAAACTACAAACCAGCAGACCGACAAGCTGTTTGCGATAGCGTTTTATAATTTACCTCTTGTTAGTCGAGTCCGACATTTGAGAACCGCTAATATTGGACAACTTCTCTCTATCTCTGGCACAGTCACAAGAACCTCCGAAGTACGACCTGAACTATCACTTGCAACTTTCGTTTGTGAAGCCTGTAAGAATATCATACCGAATATTGAGCAAACCTTTCGATACACCGAACCTACACAATGCCCGAATTTGACATGTAATAATAGACAAGCATGGAGATTGGATATCAGACAAAGCACGTTCGTGGATTGGCAGAAAGTGCGAGTTCAAGAGAATAGTTCCGAAATTCCTACTGGTAGTATGCCTCGGACTATCGATATCATCCTTCGTGGAGAAATTGTAGATCGTGCTAAAGCTGGAGAAAAATGTATCTTTACTGGAGCTCTCATCGTGGTACCAGATGTCAGTCAACTGGGTTTACCTGGTGTCAGACCAGTAGCTATGCGTGACACACAAAACCGGAGCGGCGATGCAGCTGGTGTAACTGGTTTAAAGGCGCTTGGTGTTAGAGATCTTACATACAGGCTTGCTTTCTTAGCTTGCATGGTAACTCCAGATACCACAACCCAAGGAGCAGCAGCTAGTCAGCAACTGAACGGACAATCCAACAACATCCTAGCATCGCTCAATCAAACTGCCCCAATTGATCCAAACGAACCAGGCGACCACGCACAAGAAGCTGTTCTCGCCTCCATGACGCATGCCGAAATTGAAGACCTCAAAGAAATGGTTCACAGCGATCACATCTACTCTCGGCTTGTCAATTCGCTCGCACCTATGGTTTATGGACACGAAATCGTCAAGAAAGGTCTCCTACTCCAACTTATGTCTGGAGTCAGTAAAGTTACGCCGGAAGGAATGCAGCTTCGTGGGGACATTAACATCTGCGTTGTTGGCGATCCTTCGACCTCTAAATCCCAGTTTCTCAAATACGTCTGTTCATTTTTACCTCGTGCAGTCTATACTTCAGGAAAGGCCTCTTCCGCTGCTGGTCTCACAGCCGCTGTTGTGAAAGATGAAGAAACCGGGGAATTTACTATTGAAGCCGGAGCACTCATGTTAGCTGACAACGGTATTTGCGCTATCGATGAGTTTGATAAAATGGACATTAGTGACCAAGTCGCCATTCACGAAGCCATGGAACAACAGACTATCTCTATTGCGAAAGCAGGAATTCAAGCTACTCTTAATGCTAGGACCTCTATTCTCGCGGCTGCAAATCCAGTAGGAGGGAGATATAACAGAAAGATGACTTTAAGGGCCAATATCAACATGTCAGCTCCTATCATGAGTAGATTCGATTTGTTTTTTGTTATTTTGGATGAGTGTAACGAGTCGGTTGACCGTCATTTGGCTGAACATATTGTTGCAATTCATCAACTGAGAGACGAAGCCGTGCAGCCGGAATTCACAACAGAACAACTACAGAGGTATATTCGATTTGCAAAAACGTTTAAGCCAGAGTTCACGGACGAAGCAAAAGAATTGCTGGTGCAAAAATACAAGGAACTGAGAAGTGACGATGCACAAGGAGGTATTGGCAGAAATAGTTATAGGATTACTGTGAGACAGTTGGAGAGTATGATTCGGTTGAGCGAGGCTATTGCCAAGGCAAACTGCGTGGAAGAAATCACAGAGCCAATGGTAGTGGAAGCCTTTAACTTGTTGAGACAGAGTATCATTTCGGTGGAGAAAGATGATGTGGAAGTAGATGATGAGGATGATGAAGAGATTTTGACTCGGGCGGCTGCGGCAAGGGCTGCTGCTGCAAGGGATGCAGAGGGTGATGATGCCATGGTTACCGGTGAGGATGGGGAAGCGGAAGGAGAGACCGAAGCTCAAGGTGCCGCTACAAAGAAAACGAAGGTCACGTATGATAAGTATATCAAGGTTGTGAATCTATTGGTGAGAAGGATAAATGAAGACGAGATGGGTAATGGAGAGGGCGTTGAGGGAGAGATATTGGTTCAATGGTATTTGGAGCAGATGGAAGACGAGTTGGATGATGAGGAGGCCTATAATGAGGAAATGAAATTGGTTAGGAAGATTATGAAGAGGATGATTAAGGTTCGTTTTCATATTTTATGCTCCCTTGCCATTGGCTAATCATGAATGCACAGGAAAATATCCTTATGGCTATCCGTGGTCAAGGGCTGGTTGATGAAGATGGTAATGGAGAAGGAGCGTCCAGTGCACAGGAGTCAGTCGTTTATGTGCTGCATCCCAATTGTGCTGTGGAAGAGGTTTGAATTTAGATTTTGTCTATGTTGGTTTGTATGTAATTGGGAGCGCATGATTGATGAAAAAAATACCAAGATATGGAGGGGTGTAGATGTAAAGGCGTAATGCTCTAAGTTACGTATTTGATGATGGCATTGATGACTATAATTAATAATGATACATTATGTACAGTGCACTCACTCATCTCTGTTTTACAGACCGTGTTTTCCGCCCCAACAATTTGTTTTCCTCACTAACCATAGGTCTCTCTGACACAAGCCCCCAATTTCTTCGCCACCTCTTCTGAGAATAGTGCAACCCCAACCTCCTGGCTTGTAACCCAACTCGCTCGATCCATATTCCCACTTCCTAGCACCGTTACCTGCTCGTCGAAAATCGACATCTTCAAATGCAACTTCGAGGGGACTTCCTTTCCCACCTGCCCCCTCTCTTCAACAACACTCCTCACCCACCCTGCATCAAAATACCTCACGTCCAAGCTGCCCATCCCCGTCTCCGTCACAGCCTCCTCATCTCCCACCCTCTTTCTCCTTCCAACCAATTTCCTATACCTCCTCCTCAACCTCCACACCTCCCACTCGGTAATCGTGCCAGCCGTCACAATCTGCTCGAATATCATCAGTCTTCGAGACACCATAATGCTCACATTAACGCCTCTTTCTACCGCCGCAAACAGCGCTTCAATCACGGGCTTGTAAGTCAGATTCGGTGTATAGATCTGGATTGATTCTTGGGAGTTCTGTATATGCGTGAGGAGAAATGTGTTAAGCGGAGTGGGTGGTGGTGTAGCCGAGGAGCAGAACAGCATGGAGAATGGGTTATAAGATGAGTGTGGATGAGGGAGGAGAAGCGTTTGTACAGATGAGAGAGTACTGAGATCTACGGTTGCTAATGGGGTATCTCGAATCGTGATTGCGGGTACAATATTCGGATTCGAGGAAGATAATACTGGAATACTACTTCCAATCTGTGGAGATAGCCTCAGAACCTCCGTATCCTCAAAAGAAGGAACTCTCATCCTCCCATCTCTATCCCATACACTCGTCCAATACCTTTCCACCCCACTTGCAAAGCCCCTTCCCTCAAAACCAATCAAGCCTTCTCCCCATCCCTCCCAACTAACATTCGCGCTCATAAACCAAACCCGTGCCCCATCTTGCACGATGTATTTACCATGCAGGACGTGACAGGGTTTGAAAAAGATGCTTCGAACTCGGAGATCTAAACCGGGAATCTCTGAGGGCTGTGGTAATTGCATAGTTTTCCATTGGGTAGAGCTGGGTTCGATGATCTGTCCGTTTTGGGAGGTGGTGTGGAAGAGTTTTTGGAGGGGAGAGAGAGAGGATATACAGATGCGGACATGGATTTTGTTGGGTAAAAGATTCTGGTTAGAGCCTTGATCTGGGTTTTGGGTTTGGGTTTGATTGGGATTTTCATGCTGACGTGAAAGCGCAATGTTAGAGAGGGCAAATAAAAGACTCCGGATTGAGAGGAGGGAAGAGGAGGAGGCCCAGAAACAGGTGGTGATGATTAAGGAATGAGTTGTGGAAAGGAGGGAAGGGTGTAATGTGGAATAGAGTGATGACCCGGTGCCGATATGGAAAGTACTGGTGTTTGTTGGGGTGGAATGGAATGTTGAGGGCAGAGGGGAGCTTGCGATGGGTGGCATTTGTTAGAAGAAGTGAAGAATAAGTAGAATAAATAAAATAAATAGAATAAATAAGCAGATAGGTGGTAGGATTGGTTGATTGTGATTCTTTTAAGAGATGATAATTTGATAATGTTTTATGGGTTACGGAAGTAGTTGAGGTTGAGTTGATGTCCGCTCTGAGAGGCTTTGAGAGGTGGACTTGGCCCGTGTCCCACCAAGCAAGCCACCATGTTCCAGTTTGTCACTGCTAGACTTATCTGATTTATTCAAGAGAACAACAACAATAAATTTTATATATCCTATTTATTAAATTGAATTTGAACTTCACTTTCGATCGTTAGATCGATTATGCAATGGGGACGAGAATTCTAGGATTCAATTAAATTATTCAATTGCAAGTAGAACAGATATCATGATAGTGAAAGAATTGTCATTGTAGATATTAAATTGTATTGTACTTCCATACTGTACGACTTGACGAGAAATAAATCAAAATAAATCCACCTCAATCTCAAATAAAGGCCTGTGGAAGATGCATAATCGAAACACAAATTCTCTTCAAGACCAACTTCCCTTTGCGGGGCCAAAAACTTCGCCAGGGGAAAGCGTCTTCTGAATAGCTGTATCCAAAGTGTCCATCGTATTGGCGGGTGCCGAATTGCCCCACCACTGAAATCCAGATTAGAATTTGTCATACGTCTCCTCGAGTAATCAAATTGGGAATAACTTACATTTGGAGCAGTAGTGTTGGTTAAATTTAAAGCCGCGATGATGACAATCGTACAAATCGCCAATCCAACATCCATTCCCGCACTCGTAATGTAATTGTATCTCATCCACCACCCTCTCCAGCGGTTCCTGATAAACTTTTGGAAGATATAACCAACAATTGACCAAGAAAGATAATTCAAGGGAGTGGCTGGGGGCAGCTCACCCGTTCCTATATAGTAAAAAAATCATCAGTATTCTATATGGAAGTTTTTAATAAGTACTAGACAGATTACTTACCTCCAAAGAACAACGGCGCATTGAAGTAACGTATGCGACTCCTAGGGAAGGCCCGAGCGGCAATGTATATGGCGATAGGTAGGAGTGCACCTGCCAACCAGAAATATTGAAGAGAGCCGTATATCGCACCCTACATTAAGATTCATTGTTAGCCAAACTCGCAGGATCTCAAAGATTCAGAACTCAATGGAGTACTTACAGTAGAAAAGATACGTTTAGGTCCAATGAGCCCGAATATTATCGAAGCGTTGAAGAAAACCCTTCCTGATGGACAGGTGAAATTACTCGCTTGATCTGATTGGCATATGTCTTTTATAGCTCCAAAAGCCCACTCCATTACCGCCAATTGTACAATAACAGACCACAACGTAGCAACTATTTGCCCGAAGAAAACTGTACGTTGAGGTAGCTTCAGATAATGTGCGAGTTTCAGGTCGCCTAGGAAGGCATGAGCTTGGTTCATGCTGATATATCCGTAGGTCTTGAACAACATCATAGCAACGGGACGGCCAGGCTGCATATATCCTATGATGTATTCGGTGAAGACATTAAGGCCAAGATGGATATTAGTCGTAGCATAAATAATGCCGATTGGGATGGTCCAGGCTAAAGCAATGAGGAAAGCTACGATGAGAGCCCACCAACTCAGATGCGTAGGGTACGCACAAGCTGTTGCGAACGACATTCCCACCATAATGAGAAAGAAAGCAGCGTACCACCATTGTGGGACAGGCTTATACTTCCGCATCATCTTAGTGTGATTGTCATCAAGGGTACCTTTGATCGCCCGTGTTAGAACCCAGATCTCAGACCCGTGGAATAGTGCTGTGTGAACTATCACCGCGGTGATAGTCGCGAACGATAGACCATAACAAAGCGCGAACGTTGTACTGAGGAACAAAGGTGAATAATCCTGATACTTCGAAACATCGAGGGTAAAGTCAGGCGTAAGGATTTTAGAGACATTATAATGGCTTTGCAAGTTATCGTAGCTGTTGGAGTCGGAGATAGGGAGGTAAGCCCCATACCAGCGGCCACCAAAATGGATCCCTGCTGTGACGATCACAAACCAAAATACCGTTCCTACTACAGTATTTGCGATTGCAAACCATGGTGGAATTAAGGGTGAGTTGATGCCGTAGCCTGTAATCTGGGTCCAATCAAAAGTAATAGGGATCAAAGATAGGCCAGTCGACCCTCCGAATAATTGATTGATGATCACATTGTTAGGTTTGATCCACGTAACAAATGCGAATATGCTCAAGAATTGTGCAAGATAGCCAGGAAACCAGTACCAAACAAAAGATCCGATAAACACATATAAGAAGTATCGATATCGGGCAATTTGCCAACCATTTGATTTAGTCGGATCGGTTTTGGAATGGTCATGTAGCGCGTACAAAAAGCTCGTACTGACTAAATTCTGCGGCCAAATCATAGAGGCAGGTTCAACGAGATATGATCTGACCATACCTGCCATCCCAAATCCAATGCATTGGGTGGTCATGGCAAGCAAGAGGTTGAACCCCCAGCCAAAGTTTTGCCCGTAGAACCCTCGTTGAGCGACTGAAATCAAGTCAATTCATTGTCCGAACAAAACTTGGACATTGCAATCCAGAAGTCTGAGCTGTGGCGGATGTGCAATGGATAGGCATGGTAGGTGCGTAGACAAGAAAAGAGACTTACCAAGAGTGTCCATAAAATAGCCAGCACCTTGACCAAAGGATGCATTTGCCATGACAACTATAAGACCGTGCTCTTTCAAATTGAATTTCCCTGGGTTGAGGTTCCATTTCAAGCCGAAAGTGTTGAATACTCTATTTGGAAAGATGTATGACCATCCGACACCGAGGGGATATGCGACCATTTGTACGACGATGGAAGTGATTGTAAGACTAGGGGAGCGGAGATTGAAAAGCGAATTGAGCCCAGATGCTATAGTATTAAGCAGAAGACCCAGTACCCATGCTCTGATTGTGTTGCATGGGAGGTCCTCATCGTAATTCCTGACAGCGGCTCTAACCTTGAATTTCTCTTAATAATTGTTCTAGCAAATGTGAAAGAATGAAACACACCTCTGGATATGGAGAGTTCTCAAAAACTTCGTCATACAACTTCCCCTCAGCATTGGGATCTCTTCTCACAAGAGCATCATCAATGTCATCTAATTGATCTTGCTCCAAATTAGGATCCCATCTATGTGCTTTTTCAAAGGCAGCTAATTTTCGATTTGCTTCAACCTCTTGAATATCCCTTGCTGTCGAGTTCGCGATTCCTTTATCATCAATTTTCTCAATTGAATCTTCAGCCTCATTTGAGACCGTGATAGACTCATGAGGAGAAAGACCTTCCGTCACTGGAGCAGAGTCACGAAATCGGAATCTCTTCAAAAGCCCCGACATTATGAATAGATGACGTTTGGGAAGAAGGTTTGGTCGGGCAAGAGAAAGGAAAGGAAAGAATCACCGTGGGGTAGAGGAGAGTGGTGTACTTGTAAACTTTTAAGTGACACCTCCAGTGTAACCTCCCAATGCAACTCCCCGGTCAGACGCTTTATCTAGAAGAGACATTTATGGTTGGACAAAGATACGATAAGGCCCGAAAATCATAAATATAAATTCACTGGTATCAGTAGAGATAATAGAATAGAAAAAATGGCTGCCGACACCAATACAGCAACCCAATGTGGTTTTGCAGATTGAAAAGCTAACCCTTTTTGGCAGGTGCTATTTTGAATGGGACGCTCCTCCCTCAAATCATATATCTCTGATAAGTTTAATCAGGTATATTTATAGCAATTCATGTATATCTTCGATAGATAGATTCAGTTTGATTGCAACATTCATCAATATGCTTTGATCTTCCTTATCAGTTCTTTATCCTCGCCGTCAATTTGCATCAATTCAGATAACGAGGAATCTAGGGATACGGTTCTGTGGAGAATCCGTGATAACCTCAAGCCCCAAGGAGTTATTGTTTAACTGTTATTTGAAATCTCTTTACATAATGGTAGGGATTAGTGGAGCATTCCACTTTCACCCGAAGCTAAATCGTAAAGTAGCTATCGTGGATTCCTAACAGCCATGATAACAAGCATGCAATTCATATAGTATTTATTCCCTTGCATATGATACGGTGTCGGTGGCGACAGTGATGGGTGGTATTAAAGTAATATAGTATCAAGACATAATGTACTACTAATGTATGTCGTTGCAATTGTCCAATTGTAGCTTACCCTAACGGGCCTAACCAGTCTTAGCAAGCGAGGTACCAAATGTTGGCGTTTAAATCCCGCGATACCTAGGTCAGCTGGGAGATAAGAAAGAGGGGTATATTCCCACAAACCCTTTCTCAATTTTCCCCTGCCATAGAACTTCTCGATATTGGAAAACCAACGTATGGCTGGCGTATTGAGAAATAGCCCTGGTGGCCCTAGGAATTAAGTAATGTACGTACAGAAGATTGAAATGACCACTACGCGCAGAGGTGTATTTATTGAACTACCCTTGTTGCTGAGAAGTACCAAGAAATATGTCTGCGTGTTGTTTCTCTGGTGCAATAAATCCATCTCACCACTCAGAATCTAAGAGTATAACAAATTCAATATCTGATTATTTTTTGTAAAATCAGTCTTACGTTGTAATTGAGAAATCTGAATTTGAATGAGTTGTTTTACGAGTAAGAAATTATATATTATTAAATATTGTGTTGTGGTCATAGATTTATTGTACTCACTGGTGAAGCTGGTAAAGAAAAAGTGTGGCGGCGGCGTAAATATCCCAAGCATTTATCAGTAGTTTGCCACAAGTAATTCTGAATCCCATTTTACCCGGTGCAATTGCTTTATACCTATTTTGATATATGAGACCAATAAGCTCTATCTATCTGTTAATCCTAGCCACATTGAAAATATCACATGCTGCTCCGAATCCACGAAAGCAGAAAGTTTACGGTCAAAAATCCCATTTATTTACTGGTATATCCCTGTCCCCTCCATATGCAAACACCGAACAAACCCCATGTCTTCCAAGAATTATTTCATATATATCAAAACATCCGTTATCTATCGCCTTCCGCTATACTCCCTCTCGGGCTATCTTGCCTCGAACCATCTCCCGTATTAATACTCATTGTTACGCTCGGTACACTTGGTCTTCGGCCCAAATGTGGCATTGAACTACCAACCCCTGGGAAAGTCGATAGCCTCATTGGAGCTGGACTGGAATCCCTCGCTAATATACCTGGTGGTAGACCTAGAGTAGGAATATGTGCATCAAGTAGCATCGTGGGGAATGGACTTCTCAGTGCAGGTGGCGTAGCATTAGGGGGTGTAGCCTTATCGTACACTTCTTTGTAAAATTGTTCTAACGCAGGCACATTGCAGCAAAACTCTTCGATCTCTGCTTTGATCGTTTCAGGTGTAATGGTACTAGCTATGCGAGAGCCAGCGAGGCTAGGTCCTAACACATCTGACGTAGCCCTTATGGCAGGAGAATTAGATCCCATGTGAACAGCTCGTAGAATCGGGGATGCATATGGACTGTTTACACTCGCAGCTAGGCCGGGATTGTTCGCAATTGGACTTGGCCCTAAGCGGACACTACCGAGATAGTCATTTTTCATGTATCGATCCATATCTCTAGCCGCAGCGGTTCTATTGTTGTACAGTCGGTTGGCTAAAAGTAGAAAGTTGCCTTCATCGGTAATCTGGGCAAGCAAAACACCGGATCTATGAATATATTGAGTGTATGTGAAATCAGGCCGCCCCCAAGAATAAGTCACATCGACATTGCTGGGAAAGTTTTTGGCCGCTTCTATGTCCAAGACAAAATTAAACTTCTTCATAATGGCCTTTTGGTAGTAATGCCGATTTGATTGCGTCATCTGCACCTGCGGCGTGAATGAATTGACATCGAAATATGTCCTGGGTTGTTGAACGGGAGGCTGAACCGCCAATTCGATCAAATAGGGACTTCTAAATGGATGGACGGAGGTAATAGAACATGCCTCGCCTATCGGTGCCTCAACTAGTCGAAGGCCGTACCGTTCTGCGGTCGTTGCCCATGTATCTATAGCATCTTCAATTAATTTAGCAGTGACATTGAGCCAATCAATGCGAATGTGGTAACAATTGTCTGGATTGTGAAGGCGATCATAATGCAGATTAATGCGCTCTGGACGATAAGACCGTTTCCGATGATCGACGTCGTACTTCATGACTTTGCTCAATGCCACTCTTGGTTTCTTTCCGCCGGATGTGGTCGGGGTAGGTACCCCTGAATCATTGGAGCTATCGTCTTGTGTGGAGCTAGATCTTGACCTTTCTGGCTGTGGAGAATCCCTGGGGATATTCTCAGACATCGGAGTTGATGGCACGGAATTCTCACGCCGTCGAGTACCAAACCAACCACTACGACTATCGGGGCGCTGCTTGGCAAATTCTCCTGTGACTTGGTAGAAATATTGCCCGTCTCTAAATGGATGACGTTTCTCAACATGAACGAATATTCCCGTTTCCTTGTCTCTTTCTTTACCATTATCTTTTTCTCTGATTCTCTGCTGCTCATCTTTGACCATCAACATGTTTCCCAGTTCAACAGCTTCATCACGATCTTCAAGATCTTCGAAATTCTCAAGCAGCCACGTTGTCATATCTGATCCGATAAAGCAGTTGTAGTGCAAACGGAAATGCCATCTTCGATTCTGCATCCGGACTCCACCCCTCTCAACCGGGGCTTGGATGGCCTCTGCTAGTGCAGCAATGTCCAGCTTCGACTTTCGGAACCGTTCTGTTTCGAGCAACTGACCGCGTTTACTAGCAGCTTCGCTAGTCTCGAGAATAGGTAATGTCTCGAGTTCTGCTGTAACAACTACAGAGGGATCATCTGTTTTATAAACAATATCCAATGGATTAGGATCTTTGTTTTTCTTGCTAGTGAGACTCTGGAACCGCCGCTCCGAAGGTGGGAAATATCTATGCCGTTGCCACATTTGTGTCAGTTTCCTGATACCCTCTAACCGAATTTCTTCTTCGTTATCCTCACCCAAGCGTCCATGTGATAGTGTTGGACGTTGTACGGGTATAAGAACAAATCTAGTACGCCAAAATCTAAGATGCTCTGTCATTTCATCTTCAAATCCAGCAATAAAGGAATCGACATAATTCCAGTTATATTCATCTTTCGGTCGTCCAAGACTGATCTTACGTGACACATATGATTCACCCAAGGTTGTTCTTACGGCAGGGTAATACCCTGATGGGTCAAGAGATTGCGGACTAGGGATTGTGAGTGCTGTCGGCTTTCGTACGAACATGTTGACTTCGACCTCTGTGCCATTGACACAAGATAATTGGTGAATGATATTCCCCATGGACATGAAGACACTTACGCCGTCTTCAGCAATACGATCACGATTGAACACATTCGCAATTTTGAGTGACTTTTGGCCAAATGCCTCGGCCACAGCCGGTCCTATGACAATTTGAAAGCCTTGTGAGAGTCGCAAGCTTATAAGCTCTCGGAGGAAATCTTCTCGCGTTTTAGGTACTTCGCTCAGCTCGTCCTCTACATTCTGTGAGATGTTGTACGGCTTTTGCTGATATTCTGTATCAAGCTGGTATTTTGAGGGAAATGACTCGGTAGTCAATGGCACCGATGCAGGAGAACAGAGAGACTTCCACTTCATGGTTTTGGTTAATATAGGCTTTGGGAAAACATGTTGCCACCGTCTGTAAACACTCTTGCCCATGGTATCATGTTCTGAAGAGTTTGATGGGTTCAACACACTCAGCCACGGAGACAATGCTGTAGTTGGTGATAATGTAGCCGGTAACTCTGGAATTGCTTTTGCAAGAAGTTTCGAATTGAATAACTTTTGATTGTCATCTGTTTTTGACGGGTGTAAACTGCGATGGTCATCACTTTTCCCACCAACACCTTCGTACAACGATCCCAAAACTGATCTGGACTTGAACTGGTTGGTAGAGTCTAAAGACTGAAGGGCACTTTTGATAGTCATAGGTCGGATGGGAGGACTTTTCTCAATTTCGACAGGATCACTTCCACGTTTGCTTTCCATGGAACTGGTTTCTGATCTTAACTTACCTCTTTCACTCTGCGATGATAGAGGTCGGTCTTGTTGGATCGGTGTGCCGAGCAAGTGATTTGCCATGGTGAGAGTATTTTTCTTCTTTGCCTCAGAGGCTTGTGATGTGCTAGTTGCAGGCTTTGCAGCGCTTGCATTCTCGGTATGAATTTCAGCCGCAGCTGCCTTGGGCGCAGCAATACCAAATCCGTGTTTCCCAAGACTAATCTGGCGGCTTAGCTTTGCTGGCTTTGCAAGTGCAAGTCCAAGTTTTGGAGCAGTCATAGTACTACTAATGCTGGTTTTTCGCGGTAGCACTGGGTCGTCAAACTTCTGTGAAATTGGTTGGAATTTTTCGGCCTTGGATCTACTGAGTAGGCTTATATTCTTGGTCGATGTACTATCTTCGTTGAAGGAGGTACCGAAAAGTCTGGAATCCTCGGCCAGTGCCTTTTTTGTAGCCTCTTCGCTGCCTGATTTGAAGTTCGACCTTATGGGTTTCGGTCGAGGTGTGGCGAACTCGTCTAAGATTTCGGAATGGAGAGTGTCAAATGTATCTAAGGTTTTGAAAAACAGTTTCTCTTTTTGGGGTGTGTGTCGATCAACTAAAGGTCTCGAGGGTCCAAGTACGAACTCAACAAGACTGGAAACCAGTTTCTCGCGGTCCCAAGTATCTCTAGCGGAACTTTTTTTTGGACTTTCGCTTTCGTCGGGCTCAGAGATTAACATTTGGGGGAAAAGTGAATCGTGTTGCAAGGGCACCACAGCGATCTCAGTCATCGCGTTTTCCATGACACTAGCCATTTCTAGCTCATACATTTTGCAACGAATAGCGAATTCGGTAGAAGATTCTGCCACACGCTTTTTAAAGAGTTTAGAGTCAGCCAATGGGTTAGCGGAAAGAAGATCTTGGGATGCACCGGTCCAAAAGGAAACATCAATCCAATGTGGAATTGCATAACTCCACTCAGAAGGTGGTTTTCTAGCGGCGAAAGAGCCATTTCTTAAGGCTCGATCACGAGCCTTAGGTGGAGAAAATGAATCAGTCATTGATGAATAACTTCCGAATATTGGGGCATTTTGGCGAGGGGTACTATCTTCACTGCGAAGAGCCTTGAAATGCAAAGCTTCTTGGAATTCCGCGTGCTTTGGATTCCTATATCGGAATAAAGGAACGGAGTGCAGTGGCATCTTGGGCAGGCACACAAGATCAATGCCAATACCGTTACCAATGAGACTCTCTGTGGTTCTCCGCAGGGTTTCGTAATCCACCTCGAAAAGCCCGGCACAAGGTGTGATCACGACAATGGATATGCCAGTACGAACAAGATCGCGATCAATGTAGTCATGTGCGAATTGAGTTGATGCAAGGTCAATTGCTTCTAGAACATTTCCATGCATGGCAAGTGAAGGTTCGGCTTCAATTCTCGTACCCAAAGTGTTTCTATTCGGTCTTGAATCGGGCGGGCCTAGAGCGTTTACGAGGTCGATCCGATGCATGGAAATGTCCTTGCGAAAGAACTTGAATTCTCGTTTCAGTTGATATAAAATGGTGGTCCATTCACCACTAGCCATTTCGTTGACAACAACTCGGTAGAAGTCTTTATATGGCTTTTTATTCCCATCAGCTTGTACGCCTGTATGATAGGCAGTATCATGGGACGCCGTTGCTATTTCCGAAGTCAATCCAGTATCGTATTCAACTCTTGTGAATAACACTATACTAACTAAGTGTTTCACTTTAAGTTGTGCCCACTTCTTAAAAAGAGCTGGCAGAAAGCCATTTACGACTTTGTTGAACATGATTTCACCGGAACCCTCCGAGTCAAAATCCCACATCTCCCTTGACATTTGAATGAACAACACATATCGAGCTGACTCGCTTCTAAAGACAGGTTTGGTAGTTGTTGAGAAGAATGCAGATTGCACTTTTTGTCCATCAACATATACGCAGGTAACTACTGCCTTTATAGTGCCCATGAACAGTATCTTTTGACCTTTGTAAACAGATCTATTCACCATTTCACCTACAGTCAACCTCCACATATCTGAACGAGCTAAGTATTCATCCTTGAAGGACATTTCGACATGAGATGCGTACGTAGCAGTTGGATCAACCTGTGGGACTTGGTCAGTAAGATCTCACAAGACGGTATGCCTCAAAGCTTACAGTGCTAAGAAGAACATTTGAACGATGCTTTAAAATGAATACATCTGCAATATGCTTGGCAACAGATACTTCCAACGCTGGCTGCTTCAACTTCAACTCTTTTGGCATATCCTTTGCAAGAAAAAGATACCGCTTTCCCAAGCCAGCATCAGGTCTAGAGCTTTTCCCACGATAACTGTGACCAAGCTGAGCCCATAAGTTCCTCTCTAACTGACCTGATAGCGAAGGACTGTCGGTATCTTTCTTGGAAGCCTTCTCTTGGAAATCGCGAATTCCAGATTCTGGTTTTAAGGCTACGATTGCCATGAGGTCCCCAGGTTTGACATCCGGAAATAGATCTAGGTTAAGAACCACATCTTCCTTCGAAAAGGCTTCATCATGTACCCACAGGTTGCATCGTCGCTCGATCGGTAGTTTGAGTGGAGTTGGATCATGTTGGATTGTACCCGTACTAGAATTTGAAGTGACTGGCCGACTTGTAAATGAAGTCCCATTTTCTGAACTACCGTTGCTCACTTGCCGAAGGTGGGTTCCTCGTTGGGTCCCCCGTCGCGGGGCAGATGGAAATAATGTCGACATTGAAAGACATTAGTTGAATTAGTAGTGAATAAACCGAACCTATGCTCCTATTTGGATCAATGATTGCTCAGAATATTATTTGTATAACATGGTCATATTGGATAGAAGATCTAATATCGTTGTTTTGAACGTAGAAATACAAAAAAAAAAATAGATTAGGTACAATACCCATCAAGGTAGGGTAGGCCTTTTCATAGTTAGAAGCAACCTGGAACTCACTCACTCAAAGTTTATTTTCCCGATGATGGTACGGAAGTAGAAAAGATCCCCAAGCCCCAAGCTACGGGACGACTCACAGCCACATATTTTTAAAGCCATGCTAAAACACCAAATGCGCCGGGGGAAACATTCTCCGATTATCAGTTCGATAAGAAAATTATTCTTTTAAGAAAATGAAGATATAATCCGCCAAAGAAAAAACCAATTGTATTTTCAAGTACGACGAAAGATCTTATTTTACTTTCTTTTCTTAAAAGATTGTCATAATGAGTAAAAGACCTTCTGAAGTTATAGAAGATGGTGACCAAGCATATCAAAAACGTCAAAAGATATCCAATGTCACAAAAACTTCATATACTTCTGTTGATATCCAATCAGCAAGGCAATTGAAACAAATCCTAGCATTCGATCAAGATGCTGGACGTTCAAAACATGGTATGATTGCTTCTTCATCTCATATGAATTCTAATAAAAGCTTACCGTTATATAGGCATTCAATCGTTAAGAGCTTTTCTTAACAGCTTCGATTCACCGGATATTGACAAATCATCTCGAATCACCATCCTCAGAGAGTATCTCGAATCGCAAAAGCCTGCCGACGATGAAGACAAGACCGCAGTGTATTTGGCTGATATTATGCAAACATGGAGTTTTGCATCACAAGCAAATGATGATGGTCTCCTATCGGCAGTCTCTGCAGTGCTCGCGCTTTTATTGAAAACACTGTCCGGTATCCTAGAAATGACTGAGCATGGATTGCGACTGGGAAGAACTATACTCCAGAAACGACAATTAGAGCTTATTGCAAGAGGGCTTACTTCGAATAAGAGCAAGGAATATATTATTTCACCTGTCCTACGGCTTCTAAGAGAGTTATCTTTATATGATGGTGGAACGTTAGCAAAGCAAGTTTGGCGATCAAGGGACTATACTTTCAAGACCATGGCTCGCAATATGTCCTTGAGGTTTACAGGCGATGCAGTGGAGGATCGTAGGAAACCTTCGGTTCGGACCAATGCTCTTCGATTTGTTCTGGCCTTAATAAAATTCCTTCCCACAGACCACAAACGAGAAATGCTCAATCAAAAGGACGTTGTCATGGGCTTGACAAGAGACATCAAGGATGATCCGCCTTTCATGATTCGAGATCTTCTCGAGACTTTGAAGACGTGCATACTCCAAGACGATGCACTTCCAAGAGAGGCCAAGGCCAAAATCGTGAACGCTACTTCTCTTGGGCGTATAGCGACGCTATATAGATATGATCAAACCGACGAGACTGACAGCATAAGCAAGAGATCAGTCGATGAAATCGCCCACGAGTTTCTTACCCTAGCTTGCACATCTCAAAATTTGGGAGTTCTAAATCGACAAAATGGCTTTTATCCTCGTGGGATCGATGCGGATGAGAACCTCGACGTTGATACAGACACAATTCATATCGATCTTGGGCTTGATAGTATCGAGTGGATGGAACGGTTTACCGAGAAAGTTCCAGTTCGCAACACGATACTATCTGATTTTATCCAAAATCTGCGACCTTGGTCAAGTTTGAAGCAAAGAGAGCTACTACTTTCTATCTTTAAGTCTGCCCCAGAACTTGTAGCAGATTACTTTTTCACCAAGAAGTCCTTTTCTCTCGATCCTAAACTTACAGCGACTTGGATTGGGTATTCAGCATTTGTCTTTTCTACAATACAACTTCCAATTCCGCAATACCTCGGGCATCAAGAGCGCTACGCAAGACTACCGCCGCCTTCATCTATAGTCATAGAGAGCATCCTGCCTCAGCCATTAACACAGAAAGTATTCAACCGCTGCTTAAATCAACAACATAACCTAATCTCTTTTTTCGCCATTCGAATTCTGACAATTGCCTTCAGCAAAATGCAAAAAGTTTTGAAGATGTATCAGGATGCTGTGATAACAACTTCTTCCATATGGGCTCAAGCTGCTGAGAGGTTAATAGACGAGTTTTGTCAGCGCGTACCGTCCATAAAGGATGTAATAAATACGTATCGGAAACTATCTGACACCGAGTTAATGCAGCGTGAGGCAGTTACTAAATTGCTTGTTCTTTATTACGAAGTTATTCCGCGGGTGGCATTGGATGCTAAGTTTGATGTTTCGGATACACTCACACAAACTCTTCAAGCTATTGAAAACATCAGTCTATCTTCAGAAGACCGTGCTTTCAGAATCTTGGAGTTGGAAAATCTGTTCCAGTTCGCCCACTTCTCGCCGGGAATGCGATGGTTTTCCAAGGTAGAAGGCCTCGCAGTTTCTCCTTTTATGGCTATGCTGAAGTTGTCCGCCGAAGCTCCCTCTGGAGTGCCTCTGCTGAAGTTGAGGTTGGTCCTAGCCTCCGTTGTCGAAGAAAATCAAATCTTCCAGACAAAAACTGCAATCTCTGCCCTGGAGACATTTATTCTGAGACTGAGGTCTTTGCAAGGATCCCCGAATGAGAAAACGATATACGAATTTCTAGATGACTGTATTTCAAGATGTGCCGCAAAGTCAATCAAGTACATCTTTTCACTTGAAGAAATTACCGCAAAAATTCATGATGAAGCTAAAGAACAGTCTTCTGTGAGCTTGCTCATTCCTGCAATCGCAGAGCAATGGCCGTTTCTACTAAAGTCCGGCAACGAATCGATAACAGAAACAGCCGAATTCATTGCGAAACTTTTAGCTTCTTCCGTCAAAATTGGTGAGGACAAGAAAACTATCAAATCTATCACGAAGGGCATGGTTGACGGAATGCCCGAGACATCGCTTGCGAGAAGAGTGATTGATAAATCTCGAAAATTGGTCGAAGAAATCGAGGTTCCAGAACAAACAATGACTCCCATCAATCCTGGACCCGTGGCAGAAACGGTGAATGATGGGCCATCGGAGGAAGAACTGGCAGAAGTAAACACAGCAATGCTAGAGGATTTACCAGAAGAAGATCACAATGCATTAGTGAAATGGGTATTGAAGGATGTTGAGGAAGTGATTGAAGGGGGTTATGCTGCAGCGTTGATTCTGCTTCTATCTTCGGAACACCTCAGTGTTCGTAAAGAGGCATTGACCAACATATCGAAGATCAGTATCAAGCTCAAAGAATCATCATACAACGAGAAGGAACAGATATGGCTTCTTCTGTGCGAGCTTGTGGAAACATCGAAGCCAGTCATAGCTACGGAGCCCCTTCCTACAATCATCTCATCTTTTGCATCCCATTCAATAGCTGTTTTGTGCGACCCTCTTCATTGTCTCTATCCCAAGATCAACAAATTCTTATCTCAAGGACCAACATGGCAAGTGGACAAGGTACCTTTGATGTACAAGATTTTCGATGAATCACCTAGTTTGGACGACCACCACTATGCCGAGATCTCTTGGCTTTTGACTTGTATGCTCACTGGTCTTCGAACCCCAGCAGATATGAGCATATTCCGCAAACGAAGGGTCTTTGAGAAGTTCTTCTCTTTGTACAATAGTCCATATCTTGGTAAAGGAATACGGGATAAAATACTCAAACTTCTGTTTAGAGCAACAACCATTGAAGGAGGAAGCACGACACTTATTACCAGATTTAGCAGTATGACATGGTTGGAAGCTCAAATGGCATTGGGTGGAGGAACCCCTTTGAAGGTTTTAATGGGAAAAATAGTTGAATCAAGTGATAAAGCAAGGGTTGAAGGTTGGAAGAAAGGTATAAAGGGATCCAAAGTGACGAAGTGACTATACCATTCGAAGTAGTTTCTATAATGAGTTTTAGAAATATAAGAATATAAAAATAATTAAAATATCTTCATTTCACTAATATTTGACTGAACTTATTATTAAAAGATCAATAAAGAATACTAGGTACGTTAAAACAATTTTGATGTGGCGTTAAGGTAGGTAAGATTTAATTATGTTGGATTGGTAGTACTACGGTAGTACTAAATACTAGTACCAATACATCTTATTTTTTAAGATCCTTCAGTCATAGCATAGAGTCAGTCACCACAGCCTCACACTCACTAATAATTTGTTACGGGTACTCTTTAGCTTTTACCTTCTACAAACTCAGCGATCAATAACCAAACCAACCCAACTCAAATCAATCCAATATACTCCTTATATTCTAACAAGAGAATCACAAAAAAAATTCTATTCTACCAACAAAAAAGCGAAGTTCATTTTTAATATCAAAGGAATTGATTAAATCAATATAGTTCTATGTGGTACAAAGTATACCATTCAAACTTTGACCTCTTATTCTAGATCGACCACCAACCTTTCAACAAACAGGGTGTGTATGGTTAACAAGCAAAACGTTGTCAAAATACAGATCTACCTTTTAAGCAAACCCCTCTTCATCTGCAACAAACAAAATTATCACCAAAATCCCCAACAACCACACCCTCCCAAAAAAAATACCTTGCACACATACATACTCACACTCACACACAAGGACGACCGATAGAGCTTTGCGCATTGCGCTGAGCTCTTCTTCAAGTCGCATCAAAGTATACAAACAAGAGCTTCCTCGACTTTTTCTCAAAAATATAACTTTAATATCTAAACGACGATTAGAGACATTTTCTATCAAATATTGCATACACATCGCATCCCACTCATCCCTCGAACTTTACGATACTTCGTTGGTTGAATACCAAATCATTCTATTCGTACAAGCGTCCTCTTACGATATACCTTACGATCAAGCCCATGAAGCATTTACTCGTGCAAACCCACAGATAAATTATTATAATGGCTTTGAAATATACCCCGGACGAGTTGATCCATTTGAGAGACTCGCCCTTGTGTGTTAAACCTCCTGGTTTACCTCCAGCAGAACAATGGATGGGGTAGGTTATGAGGTGCTCAATACGATGCTTTGATTGACATCATCCAGGGCACCTGCAGATACAAATCGCAACACATCTACTAGATTACCTGTAGATAGGACGAAGGATCATGACGCCAATCCACTTTTGGACCATAACAGACGCCCACGACCCGAAAAGCACCTTTCAAGGACTAGTACAAGTATGGTTGATAATTTGACATTGCAAATTTCAAATGCTAATTGTTTTGAGAAGATCCTGAAGACATCGTGCTAGGCCCACCCAAAACCGCTTTTATCTCCTCTCGTAATGCGAAAACTGTCGACTCTCCAGATCGACCAACTCTTCGAGACGGCGACTCAAAAGATCGATTCAGTTTCCGCGGTAAAACTGGGGATGGAGATGATAGGCCAAGAAGAGATACATTACGGCCCAGACGTGGCGATGGGGACGATGGAGAAGGTTGGAGCACCGTGAAGCCTCGAAAGAGCTTTGGCACTGAAGGCGCTGAACGTTTCAACGGTCGTATGGGTGGGGAGAGACATCGAGATGACAGAAGGTTCAAAGATCGTGAAGATCGTGATTTGAAGGAGCGACCGAGAGGGTTCGATAATTTCATGCGGGATAAAGACAACGACCAAGAGCAAGATAACAGTCGTAGAAATGGAAACGCGCGAGGACGAAATGAGCCTAGCTGGTTCAAAGACAACAATGATGACCCTCCAACACCTCGAGATCGTAACGGTAATGGCAATGGCAATGGGAATGGCGACAGATTTCCTGATCGCAGTAGAGGTTGGCGAGAAAAGGATCCGGATGATCGTGGCGATCGTGATAAGGGTGACCGACGTTGGGATAGAGACAGAGAAAATCGTCCCGAACACAAACCAGAATGGATGGATGAACCTCAACCTATAGAGGAGAAGGGACAAATTCATACCCAGGAGGACTTTCAGAAATGGAAAGAACAGATGGCAGGTAAAGACAAGCCAACCATTAGCAAGCCTGTGGTAGAAGAAGCAGGTCCTCAGAAACCTGATGAACTCCCTTCATTCTTTGGTCCCCCAAAGCCGAAGCTTGTCGCACCACTCCCCATTGATACAGGACCAGATAAGTTCTTCGGTATGTGGGCTACGCCAAAAGATGAGGGTGGTCTTACTCCTGCATTGGAATTGTCTAAAGAAGCAATTTCTAAATCTGCTATGGCGACTACAAAGTCTTCCAGATTCACATCCTTCTTTACCCAGGACGATTCTGCTCGAAAACCGGAGCCTCAAACAGCTACCCCTGGACCATCATCCAACGGTTTCCAAAATCTATTCTCGAACAATAATACTAGCGATAGCCCTTCAGAGAAAGAAGCATTTCAATTGATATTAGCAAAGTTGCAACGCCAGAGTATGGGCTCAACACCTCCTGCAAATCCTATGATGCAACCCAAACCCCCCCAAGAAAAGCAACCAGTTACACCTTTCGAGGGCCCTGAGCCTTTCCAACAATATCGTCCTGAACGCCAAGACGAAGTACGTATGGCAAACCGCTCTCAGCCTCCAAATGTAAACCTGCAGGATCTCCTCAATCAACGCCAATCCTCGGGTAGTCAGCCAACTGTTCGACCCGAACAAATGCTTCAAGATTTGGTTGGACAACGTCAAAATGCTTACAGCCAATCCTCCAATAGACCAGATCAGCCACAACGTGCGGCTAGCAATACAGAGTTCCTAATGAACCTCATGCAAAGTGCAAAGGCCGCACCTGAACCACAAAGAACAGAACAAGTTCTTCTAGGTCTTCCACCAAAGCAGCAAATGAATCGGCAATTGGAACAACAATTGCTCGAGCGTGAACAGCTTCAACGAGAAGCAGCCGCACAACGAGAACGCAATGCCTCTCAACGTGCCCCTCTTGGCTTTTTCGATGATGGGCGATCATCGGGCCAATTCCGACCAGGCGGACCCCCTCAAGGACCCCCTCAACACGACCTATCTAAATTCAGAGACAACCCTCCTCAGCCTACACAAATTCTCCAAAGACCCCCGCCTCCTGGTCTTGATCAAGGTTGGCCTGGCCAACCGCCTCCACCTCAACAACTTCGTCACATCGCTCCTCCGCCTGGTCTCGCAGGCGGTGCACCGCGGGGTATGCCCATGCCTCAACAAATGTTCCCACCTGGATTCCCCATGGCTGCTATGAACAACTTCCCTCCCCCGGAAGCCATGGGTGGTCATCCAAGGAACATGCAATTGCCTCCGGGCTACTTCAATGCCCCTCCTCCTGGATTTCCACCGCCCGGCATGAGTCCGTTCTCTGCAGGTCCTGAAGGAATGGCTTTTCCGTTTGATGGAAGAGGTGGGCCACCACCTAGTCAAGGGGCCTATAGACGACAGTAGTGTGCTCGACTGATCGCCGCGGTTGTTGATGTCAAACAAATGCTGTTTAGCAGGAAACGACGCGAATGATCAAATAAGTAAGCCTGAAGTTAATGCATGAAATGGAGGGAGCATGGAAATTACTAGTAGCAAGTGAACAAAGGAAAGGAATATTATCAAGTATGCGCGTGTTTATTGTAAGCCGAGAAGGACAGAAGCAAAGTACGGGGGAACGTGATCTGGCATTGCACGCAACCAGCGCTTGATGGACACTTTAGCAAGCATGGTCGCGAAAGCAAGGGAGTGGGCGAGTGATTTGAGTGTGTTAGTGATTACGATTTGGCTAGCGTGGGCACGTGCGTTGCTTGAGATTGATGGGATTGGGGAACGATCATGGGTGGAATGGAAAATGAAGGGGTGTGGGGAGGAGATAAAATTTTAAATAAAAGACATAATGCTATTGTCATTGCATTGTCGAGTCTGAGAGGTATTTCTTCTGGGGTGAGTAAGTGATTAAAGTGAATTAAAACATGGGTAGTGAATCAATTAGCAAACTTGACTTTTGTAGCACATTGTCAGTACATAAGTTATAACCTCCCAACCAGATGTCTATCTTAGTAGACGAGGTCCAAGATATAAAGCTAGGCAAGCTAGGGGATGGATGGGAATAAGGTTAAGGCTATGACTAGCGCTAGAATAGCCTACGGCTATGGTTATGGCTATGATGGCTACCGGCGATGGCCACCGCTCAATATGGGTAGAAGCAAAGACAGATAGATACGATACCCAGGCGTGCAGCAAAGTACCGAGGCGCCGTACGGCTTCATCAGGAACAAAGTTCACTAGTATACTGTAGATTCCTCTGCTTTCCTTATGCACTTTACACCTTATATCATACTCAAGCAAACAAAATAATTCTCACTTGAAGCATCAGATGAAATTTTTCTCAATTCTAATTCTAATTCCATCAATGGGTGCAATCAATCACAATGAGAAATAAAAACACATGCATACACACAAACAGATAGGCAACTATTAAATTCAGATGTAAATCAACTTTCATTTCCTCGTCGTAACCTGCTTCACTTATCTCCTTTCCCCTACGGACCACCAATCACCAATCAGTCTACTTACTTTCTCTGTTCCTCCCTCGCTCCCTAATCTTCCCTATCCTAATCCTCACACCCACCCGCTAATAATCAAATCACACCACACAATACTACCTACATATAATAATGTCATATGCACACACGCACGCATCCACCCACTCACTCGCTCGCTTTCTTTAAAACCCCAACCCAACTACAGTACTCCATACAACACGAAGCTTTGCAGTACATTTCACCTAGCACCTTCACCAACATCATCTTCATCACAAACCCAAACCCACATTCCAAAACCACACAACCCATAACCCACAACTCACGCTCAACATCACATCATATCGTCTATCTAGATTGCCTTTTTTTCTCTTCAATTTCCTTCACTAGTATCACCCTTCCCTTCCCCGCTCACTCAGCTTGCAGATACAACTACATTTGTGCTTAGGGGGGTCCCTTAACTTCTCTATCCATTCGTCCTTTCAGTTCCATCTCCATCCGTCCATCCCTCCATCCCTAGATAAAATCTACGTTCCTTAATCAAAGGCATTTGCAAATGTATTAGATCAAAATCAGCCCATCGTCGCCTCGAAACTACCACCCACCCCATAAAGTACAACCTCATCATGGTCATCAATCCCCACGAGTACCATCCCCATATCACTACTCGACCATTCGCGTCTTCAGCCTCGCATATCGCACAACTCACATCTCATGGCCCTTATATCACTTCTCATTTCTTACTCTTAAAAAAGCCCCTCTTCTTCTTCTTTTCCGTACCATCTGCCGAATCATGTTTATCATGCTTCCTTAATCCAAATTTAGAATGATGCTCCGGTTCTGGCGTTGGTGCTGGAGCTGGAGTATTTAAACTCATCGCCTGCATAGCTGCAGGCAATTGAGCAGGACTCTTCATCGGCGGCGGTGGTGCATTGGGATCTCTAGGTGCCCTAGGCGGTCCACCCGGCAGACCCATTCCTGCGCCTGGTGGGCGTGGTCCTGCACCTGGTGCTGGAGCTGGCGGCGGATCGTTTGCTTTAAAGAGGTAGGCTGGAGCTTTTGGCTTGGGCCGATCTACAGGAAGGTCAAGTTTCTTCCTGTCGGATGAAAGGTCGCCGACTTGCTTTAGGAAGAGAGCCGGAGTAAGCATGTGTGAAGTGGTAAGGAAAATATCTCGATTGGCGGTGCGGGACATCTCGTAGCAGGCACGTGCCTCTGAATAGGTAGCGCCGCCGGCCATAAAGACGATAATGCGTTGTAGGTTGTCTGGGGTGGTGGAACGACCGCGTGCCCAGGTTGGTTTGGCTGAACGGAGGGAAGCTTGAGACTGCAGGGTCATTTCCTCCGAAGGGTCGGTGGGTGGTATGGTGTAGGGGAAAATTGTAGAGTCGAGGGTACCTCTAGTGGCATCTTCAAGGGCACGTTGGAGAGCAGTCTCGTAGCGTGAAAGGCCAAGTTCTTCATTTATGACGGTCGGGGGTGGTTTTGGTGGGAATATGGGGATAGGGACGGTTTTAGGATCTTTGAGCTGTTTAGTGGTGTGTACACCGAGAAGCTCGAGGTTAATAATTTGTCTCATTTCGGACAAAGGGAGTCCAGAATGGTGGAGAAGTCGTTCGATATCCTCTACTATTAGTCCGTCGCGGAATATTATGTATAGTATAATAAGCCGCAACCTTTCCTGTGGTCCAACAGCAGGTGTATCCAACAAGCGAACCACCTCCTCTCCCATATTCTTTGGCTTCCGATAATCTTCATCGAGCCCAGTGACCAAAGTTTGCTCCGCCAGGGCAACATTTGGTAGTTCATGATGCTGAAATATGTTCATACATTCTTGTGCCATGTTCAAATGTAAAGAATATGCCTGCTTCATCTCTTGGAACTGTGGTAAACCTGCCAACATATCCTTGATCTGACTTATACTGACATTCTCGGCATCTTGCTTGGCAAAATGTGGATTATCTGCAATGAACTTTTTAAAATCGGCCATCAACTTTTCGATCGTTTTGCTCATGTGTTGATGCCTATTCTCTACCCAAATCTTATCTTTCTCTCCAATCTCCATTTCTTTCTCCTCCTCCTGTGGAGTGCCTTCATTCAATATAGTTTTGTATGTGACCGTCTCATGATCCCTGATCGGTAGTAAGTCGTGTGCCATAGCCTGGTATGTAAATTCGTGTAGTAAAGGTGCAGATGTGTCCATCGATCTATCGGTAATAAGGAGAATACCCCGAGGGCGTGTCGAAGGGGGAGGGAAATTTGGGTTCCATTGTGTATACGCATCCAATTCCTCCTGAACGAATCGTGCTAAGTGAGAGCAAAGAACACTTGCTTCGTGAGTTGGATTCTTAGGTCTATAATATCGTATTTTGGGTGATTCTCCTAAAGATACGCAGATACCTGTTATCTATGAACAAAGTTAGTAACCAACATGAAACTTACAGTAACATGCATTTTACCTTTTGTGCTAGAATTTGCAGATGATCGCGGACCAACGCATTGCATCCAGGATGATATAAAATAGGGAAGCTCCAGGGATCTCGGAAGGTTATTAAATGCGACTCGCGGGGGTAGTAATCTATCGCTAATGTCTCGAAACCACCCAATTGTTCCTGAGCTTGTCTTGAATTATCAATGCGCCGGCGCAATGTAGGATCGAGAAGAGCCACCCAAACGAGAAATGCCTTTCGATATCTTCGACGTTCGAAATCTGCGAGTAGACAATCGACAACATGTGGTAGGGGAGAAAGGAGGTAGATTGCGTCCATTCCTGGGTTCATCTCCCTCCTACTTTCGAGCGTTTCCACATCTTGAATTCTTTTAGCATAACCTCTCTATCTGACACATTTCCACATACTGGCGATGTTTTCATTGAGAATATCATCCTCTTTAAGAACACTGAATATGATCTTTTTTGTTGCTTCATCGATAACCAACACCTTCCACTATCTTCTCCTTTAGCATTTATTAGGGGGGGGGCAGAGTATGGAGAACGTACGTCGCCTCGAGTAATTGATTTGATTGTATCCAGTATAGCTAATTAACAAGTCAGTCATGAATATTCGAAGCTGTTCCCGAGCAAAAGTAATAACCAACTTACTCTGGCGTTGCTCGTCGATGGCGGAGATACCCATGATGCCAATTTGGCGGTGTATGCCTATTGGTATCGACCTTTCTAAACTATGATACGAATCGCAGACGATGGAAGTTGTTATTGAGAATCTCTAAAATTAACAAAAAGGCCTTTTAGAGGGAGTTTAAATAGAGAAGGGGGTTTTGATGCAGTAAAGAGGTTATGTCTTGGCGGGGTGTGGATGTGTTTCCGATATTGAACTAGTACTGTATTTTTGAGCTTATGATCAAACAAACAATGAATGGGCCAGCGCCTCGAGTCTCTTCCGGTTTTTATAATAAATATTTGTTTTCTTGTGGTTTTACTCCATAGGTATATTAAAAAGAGAGACATATATAATTTAATTTATATTATTCATAATATAAATATTACTTTTAATATACTCAAAATGGATTATTATATTAAGAATGTGCTTTATATTTCACAATGTGGACTGACATTATTGTGGTGAAGAATAATTCTTCAATAATGCGGATAAAGCATAGCATAGTACCCACAAAGTTATGATGGGATCATCCAAGGAAGAGTTTAAGTATTTCATAATCTATAAATAATCTACGAACTATGATTTGAGATAGTATATAGATATATACCTAGACCTAGGTATGTTACAGTATGGCTAGTCGTCTTTCCTCATGTTTCTGGCTGGCTAAACCAGTAAGTTGGATGATGTGAATGTACCATTTTCACATCTCCTCGAAGCATGATTCAGATTGAGGTATAAGTCTGCGTCGAGTTGAAGTGGAAGAGTAGCAAGTTTCTACGTGAATAAGATAATCATGGTATTACAGCAAGCTTTTGTATTATGGGATGTTTACTTTTCTTTTGTCTCCATTTTGAATCATACTTCTCAACGGATATCTCTTCATCTCCACAAACATATACGCCTCCGAAGTGGTTGACGATGAAGAGGGTGACGATCGCGGTTGCGAGGTAGAGTGTGTCATAGCATGCGTTAGGAGAAGTGCAAGCAAAGGAGTGAAAGGCAAGAGAGTCTTCGAATACAGTACTGTGAAGTGTTAGTGCGTGCTAAGTGAAGATCAGTATTGAAGTAAGGGCGCTTATGTGGCATAATAAATGACAAAGTTAGTCCCGCGTAACTAATGGAATAATCGAGATGTATTAGCGACAATCACTCTCTAGCAATTTATTTCTGGACCCGAACCATAAAATTCTTCAACAGTAAGCTTCTGCTGTTTGCTGATGGCAGTGATTCGCATCAGCTCGGCAACTTCTCCTAGGAGAATTGGATCATGCTAAATACGGCTTGAAAAGTAATCCAAATCGCCATTGGAATGACCCAAATTGGGCAGCGAATAAGTCAATATGATACCATAACTGATCGTAATTAGTCAAATGGTATCCCCTTATTTGACAGGTCTTATATCTACTACCTCCAGCAACCCCCTCACTACCGAAAAGAACTAATAAAACTCCAATCTCCGGAAGCGCCATTGCGCTCTACCAGATGGGGATGGAAGAAGTGTTTCATCTGTGGCATTCCCTACAATCAGCCTTGTATGATATAGTGTTGGTTTCGATGCACACAGGTAGCAACGATCAACAAAACAAAGAATAGTTATCTTACAACTTATAGGATCAGGGAAGCACCGCTCTTCTTCGCAAAACACAGAGAGATGCATACAAAAGATGAAAGCAAAGTGTCATAATCATAGCCGAAATATCACTCTGGTGGATTCTGAGATGCAGCGAAAATCATGATTCAATACGAGTGCCAACTTCCATTGTGGCTGTGATTTTGAAATATGATATCAAAACATCCAAAACCACCAATATGGAGCATGATATGCTATATTTCCAATATATAGTCTCCAGTAGAGAGGCCATCTCATGCAGATATCGGTAGGACTGTGGTCCATCTTGGTGTAGAAATGCTGTATGTCGACATCATGTGACTGACCTCACACAGCTACACGTAGCTAGAGTCGCCAGAATAGGTCACTAGAAAGAAGGCACATAGTTTTTTATCGTAAGAATCCATCAAATGCCAATACCACAAAGATGCTCCTGGTAGTCCAAAGTCGGCCATTGCGAATAGAGTTTCGAAATAGCCGTCTCCACACGTATTTTGCTGCTAACGCGGACGGGATAGCACACTAGCATAGCTTGGAGATATTAAGCTTTTGCAGGACCCACACAAGACCAATCTATCCAACATTGGGATTTTCTGGTTCTTAGGGTCTGATATCATCTTGCATATAGGCTGTTTTTTGTAGAACCCATGTAATGAGTCCTGCAGGTCATCTTCGGTAGAGGTGCCGATATCGATTTTTTCCATGCGCATCACCACGACTAAAGCTGTGAGATAGGCTGCTTTCATTGGAAAACATCTCATCACTGCACTGCCATATTTTGCACCCCATCGGGA
>JWJB01000149.1:0-11424 GCA_000812895.1 Rutstroemia sydowiana | reverse complement strand
AATTTATAAAATTTATTGTTCATCTACAACTCAGTAACTCAAATTTGGAAAATGTTTTTCTAATAATTCAATATCTATCTTCCGTTCACATAATAGAAACATAAACTTATAAAAGGTAAAGTCTTGTGGTATATCGATGACTGAATGAAGCGAGGACTAGTAATTAGACAAGAACCAACGTAAAAGATATAATGCTTTCTTTCTAACTTCTTCTTCGGCCCATCTCTCTGCCTTTCTAAAAACGTTATCATTTTTAACAGTTTCGAGCACTGCAGCTTTTGACTTTTCGAAGGCCAATCTTTGACTTGTCAAGTCCTCAAGGCTTAATAGCCGTGATGGAGGAAAAAGTATGATACAAAGTCTTTTTAAATATAATTTGCGAAAAAAAAAAAAAGAAAAGAAAAAAAAACAATTGCTCTCGTCGTCGGAATTTCTTCTTGAACCTGGCACGTATTTAGATGGGTTATGGTGCATCATCATACCACACACGAACACAGGTGCACACTTCTTGGGGGAAACATTTCTGGATCAACTACAAGACGCAGTGGACGAACAACGTGGATCATACAGCGAGGACAATAAGAGCGCCAGCGATACACGTAAATCACTTCAGCAGGTCATTCAAACAATGAGGTGAAGAAGGCACTAGAGACTGCCACCAATTTAAGCGAAAAGTAATGTTTGGATGAAGGCTAATGTTTGGAATAAGCTTAATATTTGAAAGAAGTTTAATATTTAAAAGGAGTTCAATGTTCGAAAGGAGCTTAATGTTTGAAAAGAGCTTAATGTTCGAAAGGAGTTTAATGTTTGAAAGGAGCTTAATGTTCGAAAGGAGATCAATGCGCGATACACTTCCTGCGGCCGATTGTAATCATCACTGAGCCAACGTGGTACACGCTTGCGGCCTCTACCATATGTCTCCCCATCTCTACTCCAGCATGCGTAATGCTCGAAAGGAACGCGGCCTTCTTCATAGATTGCGGCCAATGACAAATTGTCGAGGTGTAAGCCTGCAACTCCAACTTCGGAAAGAAGCACGCGGCGGTCCTCATCCCACATATCTTCGAAGTGCTCAATGTCAAAGGATATTATGCACTTTCCGAAGAGAGGGTCTTGAGAATAGTCTGTTGCTGTTATTGTTGCTGTTGCTGTGGCAGTGGCAGTGGCGGTGGTGGGTTGATGAATGAGGATGGGGATCATATGGAGGATTTTAAGGTGAAGGTGGGAGATTTCGATATCACGGAGAAGAATATCAAGGTGGAGGATTTCAACATCAGGGTGAAGATTGAGCAGGTGTAGGTTGATGCAGAGACCGTGGTGAGAAACTCATTTTTCCTGTGGGAGAGGGAGTTGGTGTAGATGGTGTATTGATTGGTGGGAAAGCCGATGGAGACGACGTAGATGATTTCGGAGATATTCTAGCCCAAGGTAGTTAGATGATGGGAGAGGGTAATTGAATGGGGTTGAAGGGTATTTGATGTTTGATTCCTTAGAGAAGAGTAGTTTGATGGCGGGAGGATAGTTGAAAGGGGAGAGGAACGCCTTCATGCTGACCGTTCATATTGCTGGAATGCATGGCTCTGTTTATTCCGACCATTGATATTGTCGGAATATATGGTTGTTTTCATTCTTCGCAGTCTCTTCAAATCCCCTCCTTTTCTCGCCCCGCTCTTCCTTCTGATCGTTCATATTACCGGGATTCTTTTCTCATTGGTTTCACTCCAAAGCACCACCGCGCCAGCATTTGCATATCCGGAACTGAGCTTAGTTATGATTCTTTCTTCATTGTTTCCCTTCGAAAGCAGAACCGCGCCAACAATTGTAATACCGGGCTTGGCTTTGGTTGATCATGTTAAGAGAAAGATTCCTAGATACATTCATCTTTCACAAATCACACATTCACACATTCAACCCTACCCGCCACCGTCTCTGCCTCCCGACAAATAAAGTTGATACCACCGCCATCGTACAGTCCATTCAATTCAAAGCAATCTCTCTATATTTCCCCATCTGCCTACCTTTCCGCAACAACATCACCCGTTCATCCAACTCCGTATCACTCAAGAATTCCTTATACTTTTCCCCATCACCACTTGAAAGATACACAGAAGGAGTACCTATAATTTTATACCTTATTTCATCAACCCCCGGAATCCTGAACTCACGAAGTAGTAATTCCTTACTGTAACCAACCAAGAAACAAACCCTATCACCAATCCTAGCCTCTGGCGATGAAATACCAATGAATCCCGTATCGGACGTGAAGAGACATGTTGTCTCAGTCCGTATACTATTCCCCAAGGCATCTCTCAGAGCACCTTGCCATTTAAACGAAGGACCTCTTGTATTAAAATAATGCCAAATCAACAACTGCCATAAACCGATAATGGGAGCGATAAAAGTAACCAATGGTCCCAAGATAACCCCCGTATCGTAAACACCAAGTCCAACGCGAGGCCATCCGAGAATGACAACGGTTGCAATCCAGATCGCGCCGGGAGATGCGCAGATTATTATGACAAGTAGCCAGATGAGAAATCCAAAGCGTGAGGATAATAAGGATATGAATCGCAGAGAAATTCCTTTTTGGGTAAACCATTTGAGGAGGGGTTTTCCATCAATGCATATCTGCCCATTTAATTCCATCCATTGTGTAAAACGGCTTTCCAGATTCGTTGGCGTGGTTGTTGTAGAGTGCTTACTTTGACTTCTCGTATTTCGATTTCGGTTTCGATTGACTAGAACGACTGAATCCACTTTGTCGCGGAATAAAGGTGTTCCATGCCATATCATGGAATGCCAAGCTGTGCGTATCTGCCGCCGATTCATCCATTTACTAAAATATGATATTGGCCCCACAATCTCCAAGACATCTGGCACGAAATAGAGAAGGAGTATGTGGAGTAAATCGAGTGTATTGCGATAGTAAGAAGCGGTAGATAAAGATCTCTTCTGTCGGTCGTTCGATTCCTCTCGTCTTGAACGACTGTCAATCTCAGCTTCATCGAGATTACGCGTTCTATCAATGATGGTACCAATCATCACACCTTGCACTCGTAGTACTGCTTCATCCCTTATCATATCCGCAGGATGAGGCTTGAGAAAAAATGATGCATCTAAAGCGGAGCGTTCCTCCGCAAATGCGAGTGCTTCTTTCGAAAAACTATCAACGTGCAGCCAATCTGGTGCCCACGAAGGGTAAGCAATTGTCCCATTGGTACCATCCCTTCCCCGGCCAACGTGAATGATGTTCAGCGAGCGATATTTCCAAATAAGTGCTTTTGTGAGATTGATCGAAATACTCTTCGGAGATTGCACATAATTCGGTGTAGGCACCAATTCATTGCCATCAACACAAAGTCCCAACAGAGCATAAATAGTATCCCTCTCATCAGTCGCAAGAGATTTCGACGTCATAGTAATAGCTTTACATAACGTAATGGTATCTTGGCTTTTGTATGACGAACGGAGTGAATAGATTGCTGCATAGAATATATATCCTTGAAGTTGTGCTTCGAATCTTGACCAGTACTTTGATTTTCGACATTTCTGAACCGCAGTATCGAAATCATCGAGGTTGATGGCTAGATTTCCGCATAAAATTGAAGCTTGTGATGCTACCGCAAGCTCTTGTATGATCCATCGTCGCTTCCAGTACTCACATTGGAATAGATTTGACAAAGATTCGAATTGAGATTCGCAATGACAGCGAGAACAGGTGATATTGGTGGCATGGATATGAGGGACATCTGTCAAAATCTCGACTGTGTTATCTCCAGTTCCAGCCTTCTGTAGAGAGCATAGGAAAGCTATCGCTTTATGAGGACCATTTTCATTCTCATTCTTCGAGAAAACACCGATCCATGCGTATGTATGTATCGCTCGTTCATAAATATATCTCATGAGTTTTACTTGATGACTTCTCTCTTGTCTGTCCGCTTGATTGATACACACTGCATCTACCCATATCCACGTAACTCCATTCTTCCTCAATTGTTTCAATGCCGCGACAAGATTCGTGGTGACTTGTATTGAGATATTATTCACGACAATAGCTGTTGTCTTTTTGGGATCTCCCCAACAATAAGATAAAGCGGTATAAGGAAGAGGGTTTATTAGGCTCATTTTAGCAATACTACATCTCACAACCGATTGATGTGATGCAGAAGAAGGGAAATGTAGAATTTGTAAGATGCGAGTTTCGAAATTCTCGGCATCAAGAGGTTCGTATGTAAGTCTTGTTGAACTCATTGCAGTACAATACCTTCAAACCCGGCAAAATGATGAGCAATATAAAAAGAACCGAAAGTCCAAGGTGGCAGGAGGACGAGCAATAAATAATTTCTGACGTTGTACATACGAGTGTGAAGTTAATGATCAAATACGCCCGACCGCGCCCCAAAGCATGGTTGCAATTGCAGTACTCAAAAGCAAGCCACAGATATGCTGAAGTGAGCACTATTTTTGTTCAACCAATAATTACTTCAGTTCATACACCAACCTCTTGAAGACGGGAGAATACGATAAGCATTTGCAGGGAACTGGAAACTGAACCGTATTGTATGATATGATTGATGCCTTGCAACAGATCAAATATCTGTATTGTTTCTGCATCAGAAGGCTGGAAATTATGGGATGCGAAGTGCAAACAAACCAGGCCAGCAAGGTCAGCTTTATTTACAAGTAGCAATCGATTGTTTCAACATATCAGACCAAGCCTTGCTTGGCATTGACAAGAGATTGGGAAAGGAGACAAGAGTTGGATTCGTAACCTAGCCTGTATCTAGCTTTAAAGCTCCTTCGTATGTATCCAATACATTCATTCAAACGACTGAGAATGCAAGGATGACTGGCAACAATGATCATATAATGAAGCAGCCTGGAACAGAAGGACCGTACATCAAAAAGACGTGCAAAGAGAGAATTCAATCGTCATTCATTCATTCATTCATTCATTCATTCATTCATTCATTCATTCATTCATTCATTCATTCATTCAATATCCTTCTCGAAATCCACCAACCTTAACCGTCTTGCATCCCTAAAATGAAACTGCGCAACCTTACTCCTTACTAAAAACCTTGCGCAAGCACTTTCTCGCTCAAGTTGTATATATCCATCACTCCCACTCTCATCCCGTTCCAATAAGCCATTCAGCAATTGTTCTGTCAAAGCGCGCATTTCTGCTGCAGCAGCTCTTCGTTCGTCCCATTCCTCTGACGCGGATTCTGCTCGTTGTCCCCAAATTTCATCAATTCGTCGCTGTCTCTTATCTGGATTCACATTCCCATTTTGTGTCTTCTTTGCTTTTCCTTGGGAGCTGAACCCAGATACAAGTTGATCTTCCGTGAGATCGGGCGCTTCCCCTACAATTGGTCCACCTAGCTCTTCGGCGGCAAGAAGTACGGACAGTTGATCGTCGATGAATGTATTGAATGCCCGTACGAGTTGAGCGGTAGAAGTATCGTATGTACGTTTACTGTCTTTGAAAGTGCGCACTAAATCTCGAGCTATTTGGGCAGGCGTTTTTTGCGTCCGTTGTTCGATTTCTAGTTGTAGGGATTCTATGCGCGTTTGCAGGGAGGAATTTATGGCTTGTGCGGTTGAAAGAGCCTGTTTTTCGGCGGACAGCAGTTTCTGTGTTTGTGTGAGGTTGGAGGTGTCGGATAAAAGAAGGGATTTAGATTCGTCGATGCAGGATGTGGTTTCTCGGTGGGCGAGGAGTGCAGGGAGTGCGGATTTCGGAGACGGTAAATATGGGGGTGTGGTGAGTAGACTTTTGTAGGCTTCGTTGAGAGTGAGGATTTGAGTTAATTGGATGGAGGGGTCGGTAGAAGGGTGAGTTATAGGTACGTGGGGGTGTTGGGCGCGTAGCTGCGGGGTTGGTAAGCTTGGTTTATCGCAATTGGAGTACAATAATGGGAAGAAAGGACAATCCGGATAGTTTGCCATTACGTCAATAGCCTACATTCACTCTTTTGTACATTCATTTCAACACTCCCGAGGCAACATGGGCAAATTGGAGGGGTGATGAGGGGAGGGAAGCATTGAACTGAAATTAACCATTGAGCTGTAAATATAGACTTACCTTTTGAAGAAGAAGTTCTTGCTCTTTCACTCGTTCTTGCAGATCGTGAAGAGTACGATCTAAACGGGTAGTATAGGCTGAAGAAACGCGGGATTCTTCATCGAGATCCATGATATGATGCCAGGGTTTGATTGAATTGGATGAATAAATAGATAGGATAATGCGGTTATGATTCGTAAGATGCCGCAAAATAAGTGAAGGTTTGTTCCCAAAGGTTATTATTCTCTTGGTTTTCTTATTAATTGGATATGAGTAGTGAGAAAACGGATAAGATTCGATATAAGAAAATGTAATCCACCAAATTGGTTTCAATCTCATGCGAAAATGCGAAAACACGTGAATATATTTAGAAGCACAGACATTCTCTAAATCAAGTAGAAACAAATGCTCAAACTATACTAGGTAAGGTTAAATACCTGAGGCATTAAGATATATTTTTATGCAACATGGGGAAGTTTTGTGTAAAAGTGATAAAATCTATAAAACTAAGCTAATTTAGTATTAGTATAACCAATTTTCTTTTCAACTTCCTTGAAAATTAACCTAATAGAGCTACACCTAGTACAATTTAAAGAGCTTCAAGCACTTTTATGGTACCTATCCTATCCTATCCTATCCTACCTCCCTCTACCTTACCTATCCTACCTTTTTTAACTACCAACTCGTTGTTTCTTCGCATCGTAACCCTTAGGTAGATCAATTAATCAAATCAACCGCACAACTGCCGCGACTCCACGATTCTTTTCACCCCTTCGTAAAATTATATTCATTTATTCTCCGCCCTTCAGCTTTTCTCCTACGAAAAAAAGGTCATCGTCGCCCAATTCTCATATATTTGAGTAAGATTACATTACACCCACTTTTCAATCAAGGAATTTATCCTACCTTCAAAAGGCCGAAGAAAAAGGACATCTATCAAAATTGACATTTCAAAAATTTGAAGCATAATTGGGAAATAGAGATCTACGCGATTATACGACTTTGAGAGTTTCACCCTTCTTTGTCGCATATTTTTTTTCAACTTTCTCTTGACATATTCTATTTACTCCCTCCCCCATCTACATTCCCATCTCGGTTTCGCTCTCTCTCCCCAGCACAGCAAACATCGACGACGAGACAAACAACACACATTCCAAAAGAAAAAGTAGAAGGACAACGATTAATTTTTCTCCAAAATATATCTGTTGGTGGTACCTAAGGTTTGAGGATAAGGTCTCTAATAACTACATAACTGCTTTTTCTACTCCACAGAGGACTTCTTCTTCAACTCTTCAACTCACTCACTCACAACACATCCTCTCAACCATTTCACACCTACTCCTCCATCCTACCTTTTACCTACACCTTTCTATCATACACACACAGAAAAAAATTTTATCGCCCTACTCCTTCAACTTTCAAATTCTTCAATCCTTTTTACAGAGTTTTGCAGATCCAGTTCAAACAAGATTTTTCATACAATCTTGTTTAATCTTCACCACAACTTGATTCCCACCCCCAAACGACCACCTTCTCTTGTCCGCAGAAATCTACCCCGTCAAGCACATCGCTCTTCATTCCCTACTTCCGACCCCAACACCAGCACGTTTTCCTTCGAAGACTTCCCCTGGTGTACATAAACAAAGACGATCAATCCAAAATAGTCAATTTGACTTTCTTCCAAACCTTTCGATCAACTTGTCCAACTTAAGTGACACAAAAAAAGAGAAGTAAAGATTAACCAAACAGCAAACACAACCTCAAACACATATCAAGATGTCTGCCTCACCTACAGCAGCACCTACTCAATCGACAAAACGTCCCCTCGAAGATCCTTCCTCGCCCTCGGCACCAAATGATCAACCAGATGCCAAGAGACCTGCGCTAGATAAGATAGTAAAGGCTGAGGAGGAAGAGGAGAAGGAGAAAGCACCCACAAGTGAAGAAGCCGAAATACCAGCACCTGCTTCGAACGGAGATGCAAAGCCAGAAGAAACAAATGGAACAAAATCAGAAGTGAAGGATGCACAAGGTGATACGGTGGTTACGGATGCTCCTACAACAGGAACTAGAGAAGTGACATTACCAATTGAGACGACAGTCACTACTGGAAGAGGTCAAAGTGTTTCTGGATCTGCATCTGGATCTGCCGCTCCCCATGATGAAAGTGCTTGGATTCATATTAGAGCTGTCATTACTAGCTCTGAAGCTGCAACTGTGATTGGCAAAGGAGGGGAAAATGTCTCAATGATCCGAAAACTTTCAGGCGCAAAGTGTACAGTCAGTGATTATCAAAAAGGTGCTGTAGAGAGAATCTTGACTGTCACTGGTGTTGTTGATGCTGTAGCAAAGGTATGTCTTCTAATCCAATCTACTGGTCTTTAGCTAATTCTCCCTAGGCTTTTGGTCTTATTATTCGCACATTGAACAATGAACCTCTCGAAGCCCCATCCGATTCAAACTCGAAAACTTACCCACTTCGACTTCTCATTCCACATATCTTGATTGGTTCTATCATTGGCAAGGGTGGTGTTCGAATTAGGGAAATCCAAGAAGCTTCTGGAGCTCGTTTGAATGCTTCCGATTCATACCTTCCTTTGTCAACTGAACGATCCCTCGTTGTTCTCGGTGTTGCGGATGCCGTCCACATTGCAACTTATTATGTCGGTAGCACATTATTCGAACAATTGACGGAGAGGTTCGGTGGACCAGCTGCATCAGCTTATGCATCGAGAAGTGGTGGACCCGCAGGTGTGGTACCAGGTGGCATGCAAGTTGTTCCATATGTTCCTCAACCAGCAGGTGGTAACTACGGGCATCCCGAACACAACCGTCGCAACGATCGCGTTCACAGCACACCAGGTAATACCTACGGCCAACCCTACGCACAAGGCGCAGCACCGCAACAACAACCTGCGGTAGCAATGCATTACGGTGGTTCACCAGCAGTTGGTGGTTACGGAGGCGTGGGACCACAACAACCAGTACAAGCTGGACACCCAGTTCCGCAACAACCACATGCCGGTGGCCCAGCTGCTCAACCTATGCAAGGTGTTGTTCCAGGACAACCTCTCACCCAACAAATCTATATTCCGAATGATATGGTGGGAGCGATTATTGGAAAGGGTGGAGCCAAGATTAATGAGATCAGACAGCTTAGTAATAGTGTGATTAAGATTAATGAACCTCAGGATAATTCGAACGAGAGATTGGTTACGATTACGGGGACGGCGGATTGTAATCAAATGGCTTTGTGAGTTTATACCCTTCTTCTTTCTTTTTCTTTGGTTCTCTTCTCTCTTCTCCAATTGAGGGGACTATGCAGGATGGATGTTTTGTTTCTTTTATGGATGCTTTGCTAATGATTGTTGTCAAACAGATATATGCTATACTCGCGACTGGAAAGTGAAAGACACAGGGCATCAAATTGAAGAATATGAATATCAAAATAGTTTATAGCATGCATGGCTGAATTTGGGGTAGCAAAGCGAGTTTAGTGAGCGAGCACTGGGCAAAGTAAAGAAAGCAAAGAAAGCAAAGCAATGGGAGATGGTGAGATGAGAGATGTGCAAAAATTAAGATCAAATATGGGATGGATGGGATAGTAAAGGTTATTATGGTAGCTAGTGATGGGTGAATGAATGGGTGGGTGAGCGAGCTATGGATGAGGGTGCGTGCCATTGCGTGGTGATTGGCTTGAGATTTTAGGGAGATACAAAATGATATGATATGTTAAATGAATATGAGATGAATGATATCAATGCAATGGATGGATGGATGGATGGCGTGTGATGTGAATGAAATTGAGTAGGGTGCGAATGGAATGAGTGTTGGAGAGATGTGGGCGTGGGGGGTATGAACTTTGAAATGATGAATAACAATTGAAGGGGACGGCGGTGGTAGATGATTGGTGGTGGGGGGTGAGTGATGAGAATTGTGCATGGTGGGAGTTTCTTTTCTATTGGTTTTTAGTGCTTTTGGTTTTGATTCATTGGAATTGAGATTTAAATTGATATTGGGGACATTGGTGGCTTTTCTTCTGTGGTTGGGTGGGTGCGAGGGGTGAGGTGAGTAGAGGTCAAGGATAGAGAGGTACTGTATGTAAGGTAAAAGGTTGGGTGAATACTCTTTTGTCCTGGATCTCTCGTTTAAGACTCAGCAAGAAGACTTCGTTTGGTACTGTACAGTGCGTTGAAGTGATTTATCGGTATTGGTATTGGTATTTGTGAAGCTGGCGGTTGCATATGTATAAAGAGATTGCAAGCAATTGGGTATTGTTATGCTATGATTTAGTATGCATTCACGAGTAGCTAGGAAGAGTAATATTTGTAATTGAGGGAGGGAATGCATTTTCGGGACGGGTGGTTATGTGCGTGAGTATTCAGAGATTGAAAAGCAGGTACTTCGTAGAAGGAAGAGAAAGGATCGATAAGTAGTTGCAAATTAGTTAGTAGTGGTTTTGATTACCGTATAGGATATGCAAATGTACTACTGTAGTAATACTTGTAAGAATCAATCTGAGGAGGAGTTTCGATATTTTGATCATCTTTCTCCACTCGGAAACTTGGGGTTTTCGGTCATTCTTCCCAAATAGAAAGCCTGTTTTCTTGACCGGACCATCGAAAAAGAAACCTGTGTTTTTGACACCCTTGTGAAGATGTGAAGATGAAGAGTGATCTGTCAATCTCATTCCTTATTCCCAATTCTCAATCCATCATCCTCTGTCTCACCCTACATATATCTCCCCTGGAGCACCTCCCTCTCATCATTCCAATATTCCTTCAATCACCCTACGTTACGGATAGTATATACGTATCAATCATCTCGATACATACCATTTATCTCAGAAAACCAATCCAGCCATCGCATACACATATATAATCTATTCTTTCCAATTCATAGAAGTCGTTCAGCCATCACATATCATTCCATTATGATACATCCTCATCCCACCATATCTCCCTTCTCTCCCCTCACTCTCAACATATTACCTTCCATTCTACTCACAATACTAAACTTCTGTACTACACTTCCATACCAAGGACCTAGGTACTAAATACCTACCTACTGTACGGCCTACCAAGTACCTACTATCTACCTTCAAATAAAACCCCTCACAATTAATAAATTATCTATCACCAAGTCATTTTTCTCAAATAAAAAACCTGTGTTTGGCATAGTTTTGTAAAAGTGGTTGTAGGTCCTTTTGATTTTTGATGGACCTTTTGTATGTGGTGGGCAATTTTTATTTGGTGGGCAATTTTTATTTCGTGGACAATTTTCGTGGACAATTTTCGTGGACAATTTTCGTGGACAATTTTCGTGGACAATTTTCGTGAACAATTTTCGTGGACAAT
>JWJB01000148.1:0-14699 GCA_000812895.1 Rutstroemia sydowiana | reverse complement strand
CTCTATTAGCAGAAATAGTAACAAACTTTTCTACACAATCAACACATACTCAACATGACAGAAAACTTCGTACCATCTAATCAGCAGCGCAATCTGCGCGCCTGCATGGTGTGCTCCATCGTCATGACACAAAACGTAGCTCACCCATTCTTTCTCCTCATCCATCCACCATTCTTCATTCCCACCTCCATTCGTTTCTTCAATATCATGACTAACAATTAATCTCTGCAGCGATTTCTCAAAGAAGGATGTCCCAATTGCGAAGAATTTCTGCATCTGCAAGCAAGCATGGACGCGATACAAGATTGCACGTCGCAGGTTTTCGAGGGTCTAATCACACTTGCCAATCCGGGCCGATCGTGGGTAGCGAAGTGGCAGCGTCTAGATGGGTATGTGCGTGGCGTGTATGCAACGAAAGTCAGTGGCATGTTACCGGATGATATTATTGCGACTATGGAGGAAGAGGCAAGGGTGAAATATATTCCGTGAGTTTTTGCCTTATTGCATGGTGATGGACGAGAAGCTAATGCGCATGTAGGAGAGATGGAACTGCCACTGAAGCGGATTAGAGCTGGGTTGAGGATGATGTTTGATGGTAAGTGAACGTGCTCGTTTTTTTAACCTCCAAGGGGATGAGAAGTTCATATGATGTTTTGCAACTAAAAGTATTTGCTACTTCAGAGCTTGGGAGACCAAGCCATGAGACAAACTAACACCATTGCCCTGATATATACTTCTCATACCCCGATTGGATTTTCAAATGAAGATTACAAATGGATACGCATATACTAAGACTTCATTAGGGTTCGGTATTTAATTCGATAATGATTTGGGTCGGGAAAGGGGGTCATAACCACTGGGAATACGGGGAGGAGTTCAAAGGAGTTATACGACTTGAAATATGATCAATGAATTATTCTATAAAATGCAAATGGTATCACATATAACGCTAACGCCGTGGCAACCTATACTTGTAAATGTCCTCACAGCCAGACTCCTTGCAATGCTACAACCTCGTCTAGTTTGATGCCCTCTGATTCCGAAATGTAAAACCATGTTCAGATTCCAAAAATGTTCCGAGGGAGACTGGAAAGACGCACAGGATGAGATGGTGTTCAGAAACGTTGCCGTTTTTGTGAAGGACCGCCGTGTGATTGTTCTCTTACCCTCTTCCTCTCGATTTCCTCTTTCATTATGCGTTCTGCTTCGCTCATCTTCTTTGGCTGCTCAATTACGGCTGCTTTTTTACCGCCCAGGGCATTCTTCTTAGCTGCCGCGAAAACATTCTTTGGTTTACTCTGACCCATCTTCATGGAGACTTTGGCCGGGGCAGATGGAGGTGCCGCAGCTTCGGCTGTCGCAGGTTCATCCTTTGTTGAACTCTCCGAAGGCTTCCCGGCATCCGTTCCAGCTTCAATAGCAGGTGTATCTTCACTGTTCGCAGTGGCATCGCAGAGGTTATTGGCGCTTGAATCCACCTTCGGAACAGCGGGTTTCGACCCAAAGCTCAACTTTATCTTTTCGCCCTCTTCCCTCTTCAGCCGCTTCTCCTCATCATCCAACTCAGATTCTCCACGGGCTTCAGCATCCTGCTTAGCACGGCGCACCTGGTCTCTAATCAGCATCTGTTCCCTCTCCTCGTCCCCCTTATCCTGCCTCTCCTTTTTCCTAATGGCATCTTGTCTCCTCAACGCCTCGGGCGAATTATCAATCCACGCCACCTGAATCCCTTTATCCGTTTCCTCCACCCGACATAAACTCTCTCTTCCCAAAAACTTCGCAAATTCCGTCAGTGAGGGCCATTTCGTCGAATTCATATGCACATGCTCTTTGTTTGCAATATACTCTTGGTAGAAATGGTTCAAGCTGATTTGTTTTTCACCATGCGATGTCCGCAATAGTTGGAGGAAGTCCCGCTGGAATTGATTGCTGTAGTCGTTTATGAATTTTTTGGGATCTTCGCCCACTAGAAGCATCTGTCGAACGTGCGACTCGGATTGTGTGTGCATCTTAAAGCCATTCTCATCGCGCATTTGTCGCTCGCATACCTATTGGTTCCGGTCAATAAAGAGGTAAAATAAGGTCTTTGGAGGAAAGATGCTTACTTGACAGTACCATCGTAGACGCTGCAGTCCTTTGGACTTTAGCTTGTTGTTTAAAAACTTCGTTGATCCTACTTCTGCTTTTGGCATCTTTATTGAGTTGATGGTGTTGTAATAATGAAAAAAATGTTATGGTGTTTCTCTATTTGTCGCAATGGTATTTCATACAAGCTTGAGGAATTATGGGTCGGCACAACGCCTCAACTAAACCCACACCGCTTAGAACTATAATCTAACACATGATTTTAGGGTACATTTGTACTGTAAAATTCTTTATAATTCACTCCATCCATTCCACTGTCATAGTCCCCCAACAAATGATAGTGATTCGGGTTGATAATCAAAGACTCTCACTTTTCGGCAGCTTATCCATTGAACTCCGCTCAAGTATTTACATGAGGTTTTTACTCACTGAGTTTTGGACATTGAAGGTGTTCAGGTTCGACGCAGGGCTGGTCCACGAGTTAGTGTACTGAACGGGCGCCTGCCTCCCTAAATATGTCCGAAAATAATTAAATTAGGCTGATAGTCACAAATACAATCGCCAGGGTCTCTTCTTTACTGTATTGTTTAGGAGTCCAGAATCTTCATTTCTATATGTTCTTTTCTCAGCGGCGTGCACTGTAGTCATGAGTGGTTTATGAATTTCATTGCTTGGTTTATCTACGCTATATAATACGTTATTCTCTCATTTGATATTAATTCCCTCGCCTTTAGGTGGTGCGAACCGACTTTATCAAATTACGATCTTCTACCCAAGCTCCTGCCAGCTGAGCTCATCGTCCTTAAACTGCCTGTCCTCTCATGCTCATCCGACTCCCCACTGATTGCTTCCCCTATCCCCACCATTGATCCTGTACCAACAACAATCTTCGGAAATGCCATCTTGGGCATCTCCCATGTCCTCTCTCCATGTCCATTGATTCCCATATCTCCTATAACTTCTTCCTTTCTCGCCTCACTTTTGTGACTCTTATGACTCCTCGCAACGCTTCCCCTAACTTTGTGTCCCTTAGTTCCCTCACTACATCTACTCTCAACCTCTTCAGCGTCAAAGTCCCAGTCCCGCCAGAAATCTCGCTTTCCTCTCGACGCCCTTCTTACCCAGCCGGGGAATAAACCTCCTCTTACTTTATACGTCCAATAATCTTTCAGCTCATAATCATGAGGTAGTATTCTCCCTCCCGACATCTTTGCCAATATCCATGCCGAGGTATTCAGTATTGTATAAGTGATGATACCCGTTATGAGCCCGTATGAAATCGAATAAGTAAAAGGCATAATGGCCAAAGTTAGAAAAGCAGGTATCGAATCGCCGAGATATCGCCAGTTTATTTCCGTACAGGCACGCGCCATCATCGCACCAACAAGAATCAACGTGCAACCTGTTGCCCAAGGCGGGATACTGGCAAATATAGGTGCGAAAAATATGCTGATGAAGAAACAGAACCCAGTTACAACAGCCGTGAGGCCTGTAGCTCCTCCTTCTGATATGCCTGCACCAGATTCTATGAATGCAGTGACAGGTGGCGAACCCACGAATGAACCAAGAGATATTCCAATGGCATCGATGAGATATGCTACTGCGCTGCCCTCGAAATCTTGTGTATCTTCGTCGATGGCACCGCAGAAGCGTGCCATGGAATATAGCGTACCAGTACTATCGAGAATATCGACATATAGAAATGTGATAAGCGCGGATGCAAATTGGCCTGCTGCAGCACCTGTTATATTCCAGTCTTGTACGGCCAGCACGTGGGTGATGGGGTGAAAAGTAACAATTTTCTTAAAGAACTCGAAAGACGCGTCACCAGAGAGGTTATGGGGAAAGTAAGTGACGGGTGTATTGCGGGGCCAGGATATGATAGATACGAGTAGTATGCCTGCGATGACGGCGCCCTTGACACGATACATCATGAGGAAAGCTGTAAACATCCCACCGCCGAAGATTCCTAGCCACATTGTTGGGTTCCGCATTTTGCCCGATGTGCATGTTCCATCCGAGGCAATATATTGAGGTAGACATCCAGTAAGTTGAAGGGGGACATCAGAGTTACTGCCAGTGATAGCACCAATACCTGCGCTGTAAGTAAGGCCAATTAGAGCTAGGTATAGTCCAATTCCTGCACCGCTAGCAATTTTGAGACTTCGCGGTATAGCTCGGGCGAGCCATTGTCTGAGACCTAATATAGAGAGGGCAACAAAAAGTAGCCCTTCGATGAAAACGGCTGTCAGCGCCAACCTATAAGAAACAGGACCTTGGCCATGTACCCCAACGACCTGGTAAGCAAAATAGGCATTAAGCCCCATGCCCGGGGCTAGGGCGATAGGCATATTCGCGAAAACGCCCATGCAGAAACTCATCAAAGCGGAGACCGCAGCAGTCGCTGTAACCAGATCTTGGTTGATTTCCTGAACACACAACGGGTAATCCGGGTCTGTTGAATCATCCAAACAAAAGGGGTCAAGGGAATCTGGAGGATAATGGCATATACATGTACCTCCGGTTGCTATCGTTTGTAAGTTGATGTATATATTTCGAATCAGGATTGGCATACACACCTGATACAATAGAAGAGTTTACTGAAATAATGTATGCCATAGCGAAGAATGTTGCGAGTCCTGCTCTTACTTCTGTCAAAAACCTTGAGCCCTTTCGCTCATACCTATGTCCTGAGAACTCAAGCCTGAATCGTCGTCCGACCGCACTCTTGGCCACTGCCATATTCGTCCTCTCCACCTATGATTTGATGAGTTTCAAAGTTATCAACAGGAACTTTGGGTACATACCCAGCCCATCACAACTAATGTCTTCAATATCTGCACCAATACTATAGAAATTTTATTTTTCTTCTTACTTTTCTTGGAATCTCTTCACAACTTATCCCCAAAAGTAGTTCCTAATGGATATCGTCTTATGATGTAACTAGAGTTTTGTCCATGGCAGTCAAACCGAAGCGAATAAACTTGCTTAATGATCAACCAGGGACGATTGTCCAGTCAATTCCACCTTTCGTTGACAAGCCAGACTGCGGTATGAGATATATACTATTATAATGAAATGTTTGTCTGATTTTATGAGTATGATGTGTTTGAATGTTTGTATGAAATTCGCTCGCAGTAGACATGAAATATAAGATAGAAGACTCAGAAAGGCTTTATGCCCGATTTAGATGCTGTTCTCTTACGATAAGTATCCCGTTAGGCTGAATTAGCATCATCGATTAACTCTGGGTGGTATTCGACAAGTGCGGGGCGCCTTTTTGGCATTCGGGTAGTGACTGATTGCGCGGGGGATGAAATTTTTGAGAAATCTTGAGTCAAGAAACATAAATAATAAAAGAAATAAAAATACAACGGAGGCGGAATATTGATACTCTATTAGCAGAAATAGTAACAGAACATATGGATGGCATGTGCCCGATAGTCACTGCAGCCGTGTATGACATGCAGCACGACAAAAACAGTCAAATAATATACTGACTGGTACATCTGAACTCTCAGATCAAAAAGTAATTAGGTCTAGTGGCAATGGTAAGGGCAGCGGCTCGACGTTTTAAAAAGGCTTGTCCGATGGTGTATTACCTTGTCCAAGGTTTATTTTCCGGGCGATCTGATGTGAGGTTTGTTTATCAGTGAGTAATTGTTGAACTGCAGAGTAAATGAGTTTTCTATGGCTGCTGTCATTACTCCCCTGTCATTTTGTGATACCAAATGAAATACTTTGCATCTCGTATGTCTGTATCTCGGGACAAGAAACCCTGTTTGGAAAATACAACAACCATCAAGATCGGAATGAACTACCGAGAGAAGAAGTTCGGCGTCGTTCACATTTATCTGATAAATTGATGATGGTTGTTGATGATGATGTATTGATGAGTACTATTTGTACATATGTAGCTTCAAGTCGCAAGTGGCCAAACGTAGGTAAATTGCGGTCAATAGAACTATCTACTGTTAACATGAGCATTGATTCTCTCATGTTACAAAATAACTCAAAAATATTTCAGCCATCAAAGCTTTGTGAGAGTACTTTTTCCCACTAGCTGAAGAAATTATCGGGCGACTCCGAAAAGCCCCTCCTTATACGAGAGTGCCTAGAAGTTGAAATCATAATCACAATTGTTGTTAAGCCATTTAACTGCTCAAGCAGGCTTTCAACGTTATCTTTCATGTACTTAGATAAGAATTAGAATTGTTATTCGTTTAAGACTGGCCCTATGTAGCCAATCCAATATTATTGAAAATACAAATTTCTCTCCACATTGAACATTTTCATTCGGCGTCCAAGTTTGAACTCAGCTGTGATCGGAGTTAGCTTATGTGCAGTACGCTGAGACAGCCGAATACTCATTTCTCCCGGTATGTTGTGCGAGTATGTAACCCTTTGTGTCACTTTCTTCCTTGGATCATCAGCATATACGTTCTCCATTCTATGCGGAAAAAGAAGCCAAAGCCAAAGTCCATCGTAATGATGGCCCAAGAAGACCTAGCCTTTTCAGTATCACAGACATCAATCAGTCTTAGTAAATAGATACAGCAGCAACCAAATATCGGATCTTTCTGTCCACCCAGCCTGCACTCCACCAATGGTTGTACATTTGCATTGGCCACATTCCATACGTATAATGTTTACAAATAGTGTTTACTGAGGAAGTACCAGAACACTACAAATGCTCCATGAAGCCGCGGGAAAATATCTCAAATTGATAGGCGATTCTCTCAATCGCCTTTGAGTTAATTTTAGAGCAACGTTTCTTGATACCAGAGACATGATAATATTTCACATGCTCAGTGTATAGGGAAAACACCTGCATTGCCGAGGAATCTTACGAATCGTAGAATAGACTTGCCCTGCGTAGGGTACATAAACTAACATCTTCGGATGAGTTAGCAAGGGTTTGCATAAAAGGGAATTGGGAAGCTTGGGTCTGCGGATGCAACATTGACAACGGGTACTTACTTTTTTAGACCGTAACGCCCCACTTTATAGAGAGAGAAAAACAATCAAAACAACTTCTTTAGCAAGCGTACCCCAATTCCTATTAGCTATAATAAACTACCTGCACATACGCGTGCTTGTATATGAGCGTTGCACAGCCGATGAGAGGATTTGAAGCTGTAGAAAGTTGATGCGAGGGAAGAGTATATTCGTCTGCATTTGATGGCTTTGATGAAGCCAAGCTGATAGTGAAACTGAAACTGGAAGAATAACCAAAGTGTGTTTCGTTGGCGAATTGGTGGCCAAGTCCAATGAGACCCTGCCCAAGATTGAATGAGTAAACAAGCCTTCGATAGTGTAATTTGTGGAAGCTTGTGCTTTATGAGGCTCAGATTCTTCGGTCTTCTGATGCCTACTTATTGCCAATCTGGTAGTACGTTGAGTCCAGATTGCGTAATGAGCACAAGTAAAATGAAATGGGGATGGCAACATCATGTTGACTACTAAAATCAACTCGTCTAGTCCGACAATCGCAATGCTAAAGCATGGCACGGGAAGGTACATCGGCCGTGAGGAGAATAAGATCACGCAGTGAAGAGTTTGGATCATGAGTATACTGAAGCCACCACAAGCGACATGCCACTGCCCGAAAACGTTGGGGAGGTGAGGTTGTGTGGGTAAGCGCGATTATCTTCCGCGAGGCCCGCCACTAGTTGATATTGCGGTAACACTGTTAGTCGTTCTGGTCGACGTGCATGAGTTGTTGATCTCATTGAAGCATCAAGACCACTTTCGAACCTGGGAGTTCTTTCTTGTTTCTAGATACACTTCACCCTATATCGTTGACAAAATGATCATTCCAAATCTTGGTCATATTGAAGCCGATGACCGACACCAACGAGCAATATGAATATGATACAGCGCAGCAGGCGGCGAAAACAGCTGCCGATGTACCGTATACGTTACCCTCATTGATCGACATTAGGTGGGCCGAAACAGTCGCACGATTTAGTTTCCGTGTCATTTTCTCTTAGGATTTCCAGAAGATCTTGAATGTATTTCCATGCTATGCATTGAATCCGCAAACTAATATATCGTGGATATGTTTCTAAACTTTCCTAAAACTTTTTAATGACCGATGCACCATGCCCCGCTCCTATAAATGTTGAACGCCCGTCACCTAAAATGCCAGCCTTTCCAATCTCTATTTTGTCTACTCCAGAAAAGTGAACAGATTTGTATGCAGTATATTCATAGCACGCGTAGCTTCATAAGCATCTATTACGCAGGATATGTTAATTTCGCTCGCGCCTGGCGGTATTAGTTAGCAAAAAACAAAGCATGGTAGAAAGTTTGAAAATACCCTGAGATATCATTTCAATATTTACGTTGTGCTCTCCTAAAGTGGAGAACATCTTGCCAGCAATTCCAATCATGTTCTTCATCTCCGATCCTACCAAACTCAGAATTGCCATATCATTTATCACGCTCACCTCGCCGCATTCTTCAAGCTCCCCCCTAATCAGCAGCATATCCTTGGCCGAGAAATTTGCTGAATGAACCGCCATTGAGACATGAACTTCACTTGTAGAAATCAAATCCACAGATATCTGCCGTTTGTCTAGTATAGAAAACACTTTGGCAAAAAAACCATGCGAGATTGACCTTTTGTTGGAGTGTACGTTGATTACAGATATCTTGTCTTTGATTGTGACAGCTGTGGGACGTTTAGGGGTCTTCCTCAAGCTTATTGAGCTAGAGTTTCTCGTGTGTTGGAGATGTCCAGGTGCCAGTATACGATCAGGTAAAATGATTGTACCATTCCCTCTAGGGTTCTTCACATTCTTGATGCGAATTTTGATAGGAGGTGAGGCACGTATCACTTGATCCATAGTCAAGTGATGAATGACTTCTGAACCGTAGAACGTCAACTCGGCTGCCTCTGAAGGGGTTATGGTAGATAAAAGACGGGCTGTTGGCACTTTCGAAGGGTCCGCGGTAAATATACCATCGACTTCTTTCCATACCTGCAACTCCTCTGCCTTAACCCCCACGGCAACCAATGCGGCGCATAAATCTGTATATCCTCGCCCAATCTCTCCATCCATCAAGCCACCGGGTACAGTCCCAAAATATCCCGTGATGACGGGCACTCTATCTCCGCAACCTTCTATCTTCTCTAGGATCGCCTGAGAGATATCGCTGTAGAACTCTAGATTCATTCCTTTCGGTGTCTTGAAATGGATTACGTCTGATAAATCGACAAATTCGGCATCGACTCCCTAAAGTAAGCATCATTAGCAAAGACCGTCAAGACCCAACTAGAATAGCCTACTCTGTCGCATAACAATGCTGCAACAAATCTGCAACTTAGTTTCTCCCCAAAGCTAACCAAACGGTCCTTTGACCTCGAATCGATCTCTAAATGCCATCTCTCCGCCGCTGCCCGATAGTCTGAAATTTCCTTGCACTCGTCCCCGATATCCTTTATAAGCTTTGAACATATATCCTCGCTCTGTATGTGTGACTTCGCGGCCGCAATATGATCTTCGCATATGACATTGACCAACCGTTCGTAGTCATTTACTAAAGTCTCATAGTGAACTGAGTCGGAGTCCTTCAACGAGTTGACTGCTTCAAGAACACCAAAGATCTCAAGTAGCCTGCACATTTTGTTTAGCGGCTATAGTGTAGATGGAGGAAGATCAGATGAACACACCGGCTTGTTGTGCCTTCAACTTTCTTCCCAGTACTTCTTGCAGAACAGACAACGGCGATCCTATGGTCTTTCAAACTCGCACTAGGTCATAAATCAGTTCTATAAAAGCTATATGAAGAAAGAAGTATTAGAATTGGCCTACCGCACAATATCTTCTGCAATATTTACAGCAAATTTCCCCACGCTTGTTCCACCAAACTTCTGCACAACCCAAGTACGGTTCTGGTTGTCGTGGGTCAGGGCATTGGAAATTAATGGTGTAGCAGCAACATCTTTCAATTGCCCATTGGACTCCAATTGAGTAGACATTGTGAAGGATATATGTGATTTAAAAGTAAACTATATTGAAGCAGATATGATTCATGTATTTAAAGGAAATATTTACTATGAGAAGAGAAGTTGAATGGGTATAAATAAGAAATGGTTCGTTACTCGTATAAATTTAAAAGAGTCATATAAATTGGTATAGGTATTTATGAATATATTTTCTTTAAATCGGCCCCAATATCGGATGCAGGGGAGGGGTGTTATTTTTTATGGGTAATAGAATTGGATAAGTAAGGTAAGTAGTATTCCGTACCAATTCTATGGTATGACTTCACTTCACTACCGATAGGCTATCATAAGCGAAAGGGCTGATTAGGTATACTAGGATAAAAAATAAATATAAGTAGTTAGTAATTACAAGGATTATTTAAAGATCTAGATGTTTTCAATCATCCCAAGTATTTAGGTCAAAGTGTCAGTAGGTACTTCGTATTCGTAATACCATCGCTCTCATTCATTACAAAGGTCCTGACCTTCATTCAATTTAATTTGACGCCTGTAATTCATCTACTAAACTATTTTATCTATAACATTCTAGATCAAATAAAGAACTTCCACCCTGTAACCTACTATAAAATCGAACGAGTCTCATCAAACCTTTTGTAACAGATAGCAAGGTACCTTCATATCGCGCTGAATCAAAGCCAGTTGAATCTTGAAAGCCAGAAATTCATTAGCTACTCCTCCCGAGTCTATATAAGGAAAGCAATTGAAACATATGGTAATACTCAAAAGCGTTATGCTATCAATGTGTGCTGATATGGAAAGCCTAAGAGCGTGTTCGTGAGCTCTGTTTCTTTCACTCATAAGCTTGCCAGTTTGAACAGTCAGCTGAACTACATTGATTGAAGGTTAATGAGCGGTAGTTCACTACAGCCCACGAATACTAGATAGCTAGATATTCAACTCTGCTTGATAAAACTTAGCCTGCTTTGGCTATATAACCTTGAAATGAATGATTACAAGACATAAGACGACACAAATACCCATCAAACGAAGACCGGCAACCAGTCTATTATCCCAAATAGATGTCGGATCCAAAAACAACCATAAGCCAAATAACTGACCTACAATACTCAATCGCCAGAGTATTAATCAAAACAAAACCCAATGTACACCTATCCGCCCACCCATTATACAACCATTCGTATAATCGTAGTCATTATATCATTCCCACCAGCCGCCCAACCATGCCAACCAACCAGCCATAACATGACCATAATCATGACGCCGTACCTTTTATTCATACTCCCCATTACCCAGGACGTCTTTCTACATTCAAACATCAAGACATAGAGCCATGTGGTATCGAATGGCCAAGAGAATTTGGCTCCATCGAAGTGTGTGTATCATCTTGCACAAAACCATATTTCCCCATGGCGAATTCATCATCAGAATTCCTCATACCGATACCGCTATCGTCATGTCCAGCAGCAGCGTTCATCGCGGTATCTCTTGTCACATCCATAGGTCTGGATACCGAAATGCTTCTGTCGCCATTAATCCCCCGCCCAAGGAATTCGTCACCTCCACTGCTGTACCGCGTTCCTTGTTGACTGTTACTCCTGCTTGTTGCATCCCTAGCCGCATCTTCAGTAGCATTTTGAAGGGGTTCTCGTTGCATAAAACCGCCCTGTTCCGCCATAAAGGCGATCATCTCATCTATCCAACACTTCGTGACCCACCAGGCACCAAAGCTCTTACCCTGAGCTATAGTAAGGTCTCTCATCACTGCTGTACCAATCTTTTGAACACACCACACAATTTCTGCATGTGTGGCATATGGGAATTTTGCAGGCAACGATTGAAGCAGATTGACCCAACGATCAAGAACATTTTCCGTAGTCGCGTCTGCATGTACACTAGCCTGTCGCTGACGCCCCATTCGTTGTGCCATTTCTCCAAAAAGGGTTTGTGATTCCACTTCCCATGATACCTCATTGGTAGGATCTAGTAGATCCCGCAGCTCAGCGACGAAGAGATTAACGACATCATCCATGCCCCTTGTTGGCACACTCTCAGCAACTTTCCTAATATTGACCATAGTAATGAAATCCTCGTACATCTGATCTCGATTGTAAGGATTTGACAGCATGTTAGCGGCAGCATGAGCAGTCAGATTCACTCTTAATTCTTTGTCCAGAAGACTGGCAAATGTTGTGGCGGGACCGACCTTTGCCTCGATAACGTGAGCGGGTTGCCCATGAAATGAACTTTGGATGTGGCTGACCAGTCGGTCAGAGATATTGCGCAAAGTATCCAGTACCACTTTCGGTACGACCTGAAGGGTCAACGGTGCTACAACTCGCATCATATTTTGGTACATCATGATATCGCACTGGTTGATCCATGGTGCGATAGCTTTATCAGCGAATAACCTTTGAACAGGCATGGTGAGAGTGCCTTGAAATGCGGTGAATAGATGGAAAAATGTTTTCTCTTTACAATATCGAACCTGTTCAACAAGAGAAGTGCAGTGCGAGCGGTATAACGCCGACAGCGCAAGTGCCGAGTCGGGATCAGTCCCCGCGGGCAAGAATTGTTGAATCTTGGGAAGTGCGATAGGTCCGTAATCTTGCATGGAAGATTCTCCAAGGGGCGCAAAATGAAGGATCTGCGGAGTTTTCGTTGTACATTCTAGATCGGAAAGTTTACTAATAACTGGTCGAGTGTATAGGCTATGGGGCCGAACGAAGCCTTCGTGCCGTGGTTTGACCCGTTCAGGATCTTGAGGAATAGCTGGGGATGGGAAAGAAGCTCTATCCAATGGGTATTTGTCTACAGGATACTGGATATGAGAAGTCATACTTTGACTATTAGGTCAGCATTGCTAAGCGCATCAGGTGGAGATGTACATACTTAAAGCTTTGTGAAAAGGTACTGTCATTGAAATTGGTTATTGGCTGGCTCGGCTGAGTCTCATTCAGTTGCGGTTGATCATCCCTGAGACTGAAATTCACATAGTGGTACTTGGACTCTCCCCGAACACCAAGTCTCCGTGTCTTAAGCCCAGGAAACAGCACGCGTACAAGCTTGCCAAAAGATGCTGGGTTCAGAACTGTCACTTTCTCGGTACCACATCTCGATACATAGTTTGCGTAAACACGACCTCTTGGTACAGATCCTGACCCCTTGTCGCATACCTTGTTGATCCTAGAAAAAAACTTCATTAGCCTTAGAAAATCTCTTCGTAGATATACACATACCAGAGCATAGCAAATACTTGTCTTTGACGTTCAGACTGTGGCCCTCTCTCATTTTGCAAAAGTTCGGCTGCGACGTTCTGCAGTGTACGGTGTTTGTTCGACTGGAAAAGCTGTCTCATTTCTAGCTCATTGGCTGCACTCGATTTTGAAGGTTTCTTTATTGCACCATTTGCTCCGGCCATCGATTCTGCCTCATCTTGCTCGTCACTGCGTCCCTCGAGTACTTGGCTGTCCCCCTCGCCATAATGATTCGCTGCGTAGTTGTCCATAGGTACAGATTGGCGTCCAATTTCGGGTCTATATTGCATTTCCGGATGATATGGTTGCATGGCATGATTGGGCATGTTATTGAGATTTTGTTCCATATCATAGCCTCGAGGGTTTTGCAATTGCGAAGCGGAATGCATAACCATATCCTCGGCAGTCATCTGCGCAAGACTGCCGTCAAATTTATGTTGCGTATTGGCGTTGTGTTCGTACCATTGTGCCTGATCCATGTATTGCTGGTCCAGAATTGGCTGCGCAATGCCACTGTGAATGCTAGTAGTAGATGCTCGAGATTGGGGGCGTTTACGAGATTTGGCGGAGGCAGCGGTATTCGATCGAGAGCGTTTGATGGGAATTTTTTCGCCCGGTGGATGTTGGTCTTGAATGCGATTAGCAAAATTAACTCTTCCGAAAGGCATACGCAATTCATCGCGCTGTATTCAAATGGTCACTCACCCATCATGTCCATTCGGAAGGTTATTAGTTTGTACAATGGAATTTGAGAATCGGTGAAAAAGTAGCTGGTCTTTGTTTATTTTTTTTGTGATATTTACCTTCCCCAAAATCGAGGACTCCGACTCAAATATAAATACGATCAGCTATCAATGCTACCGTGCGATATAAATGAGTAGAATATCAGACCAGAAGGATTATCACTATTTGTCGTCTTGTCGTCGTGATATGTTGTTTGAAAGAATGATTTCAATTGTTTACCAAACTATTGAGGTATTGTTAACGAAGCGACCACCAGACCAGATTGGGCTTAGTAACAAAAACAAACATCACATCAATACCTACGGAGTACTACTACTAGTAATAAAGAACTTTACTAAAGAATTTTCACTTAGAGAATGAAGAAAATATAAAAAAGTACAGTATATATATATTTTATTTATAAGTTAATTACTATTTTTTATATTATACTTGATATAGTATAAAAACTTTATTGTATATCATATAAACATATAAAGTACTGTGTGTATTATTAGAAATCATGTTCTCTCACAACTGTTTATGTCGTAGTGAATATTTTCAACCAAAACTTTTCATTATTGCTGGCAGTGAATTTATGAGTGGACTTGAACTCCAGGGTTTTCCCACTGAGAGGACCAGCAAGCATGCAAAGTATCTACCTG